>JBBPKJ010000207.1:0-36681 GCA_038089195.1 Brasilioporus rufonigricans
TGGGGCTGCCAGGCAGAGGGATAGGGAGGCGGGTAGTTGGGGGAGTAGGCGACGGGGGGTGGGTGCGGGAGGGGAGGGGGATACGGGCCGGGAGAGTGCGGCGGGTAGGGGTAGTGGTGGTAGTGGTGGTAGTTGGGACCTGCACGGGATGCGGGGTAGCCACGGCCCTGCGGGTTGACGCGCGGGGACGAGGGGGGGAGGGGGTACTGGTACTGGTAGGGCGGGTAGGGAAAGGGAGGGTAGTACGAGGACGGTCCGGGGTGGGCGTGTGCTGCCATCGTCCTAGCACACGAGCACACTCAAATTTTTCATGTCCTCCTCGACCCGTTCCTCGTCTGTTTAGTCGTGTTTGGCATAACCCTAACCTTAACCCTGACGACCTCGCCGTGCTCTCATATGGACGACGACGACCATCCCCTCCTCGTCGAGCTCGGCAGTCTCCGCGAGACCGCAGCCCGCTTCCAGGCAAGTGTCCTCCCTTCCCACCGCGACTGACTCGCCCATGTCCACGACCAGCACGAGGCTCATGCAGCAGCCATCAAGCTCCAGCGTCACTCCCTCGATGCGTCCCGCGTACACGAGCACGCCGCCGCCCTCGAACAGGAGAACCTCCGTCTCACCCGCGAGATCGACGTCCTCCGCGCGAACCAAGACGTACATCACCACCCCGCCGTAGCCCAGGTCCAGGAGCTCTCCCTCGCCCTCCGACGCGTCTCCGACAAGATCGTCCTCACAGAGGACACCCTCCTCGAGCGCACCTCCGAACTTGCACACGTACACAGCGAGCTCGCCAGAGCGAGACACGCCGCGGACGCCGCGTACGAGCTCGCAGCACGCATGCGGGCCCGCGAAGAGGCCGCCAAAGCACGCGAGCGCGAGCTCGAATTCAAGGCCCGCGCGTCCGAGGAAGAGCGCAAGATGGTCGACCTCGTCGTACAAGAGTATGCCGACCTCGTCCGCAACCTCGAGGGCCGCAAGTCCGCCAATCATACCCCTGCCATATCCAACGTGACCTCTCCCCTCGATACCCTCCAAGATGGCAAGTCCAACCTCCACAAAATGCTAACAGCATTCTCCACAGAGTCAGAGAGTCTCCATGCCACCATCGCAGAGCTCAATGCACAAGTATCATCCCTCCAGACGACATTGGAGGCAGAACGCTTGGCTGCCTCCCACGACCGCACGTTACTCTCCAAACACAAGGCAGAACTCGACAAACTCGACCTCGAAGACCAGACTGCCGCCAAGATGGTCGCTCGTTACATGTTTGTTCCTATTATTCACCCTTGACCGTCTGCTCACGCATGCCGGTAGGAAATTCTCACAAGCTTCCACCAATGCCCTACAACAGCAAATCACGACCCTTAAAACCCGACATGCCTCGACGATCGTCACGCTTGAACTCCAAATGTCCATACTACAATCCCAACTTGCATCCGAACGCGCACGCACCGCACGCCTCCAAGACGCCCTCGACGAACTGTGCGAAGACCTCACACGCGAATCCTATGGAAGACGAAAAGAAGTCGCCCTACGACTTGCCTTGCTCTCCAGAGAAGAAGGCGTCGCCGAATTTTTGCGACGCTGGTCAAGGAGGGCGAGAGAGCTGTATGCGCGATGTTATCACTCGGACCAACCAGCTTCATCCGAAGACGCTGTTCAAGAGGCGTTCTATCGTGTGGTCGCTGACGCAGAGTCCCTTTTATCGACGTTGGACGATGATATCCAGTTTTCCGACGGAACGCGTGCGTCGGGCTCGATGGCGAGAATAGCGCTATCAAAAGCAGCAGTAGACGCAATGAGGAGCGAACTACAAGACGAGGTGCAGAAACGTGTGGAAGCTGTCCAAAGGGCCGCATTTGCTCTTCCGAATGGGTCCACGGTGATCGAGGACCCTTCACGACCCGAAGACATTGACGGAGTTCCAGATCAACTACTGCCGACGCCAAACGGTGCTGCGAGGCCAGAGTGCGGGATACTACCTGTAGAATTGTCTCAACCTCAAGATGCGAACTCGTCTGTGTCTGTGGAATCCACCGATGATCCTTTTGTAGTCTCTACACTCCTTCCTGATATAGAACACACTATTGTACGGGCACCCTCACCGTCTATACAGGATAGCGCTTCAACTTTGGTCACACTCCTTGACGAGGAGGAGCCCAAGGCAGTTCAACTCCATTCGCCGGCTGTGTCCATGCTAGACCTCCGGACCTCCCTCCCAGAAGGACCTCCGACCACAGACGTGGTGCCGGTTCATATACTACCAAGTGATACCCCCATCTCGAATGCACATGTCGATGACACGGTTATACCCTCGACAACGACATCCGCCCCGACACCAGCAGCCCTGCAAGTTGCACTGGATTTCCAGCCCTCTGAGGAACCTCCAACCGCAGGAGTACCGATTCTCGCCGTCCTAGGTGCTCAAGTCCTCGCCGAAGATGACTCGACATCGATATCTACCCCGATATCAACAGCACCTCGAGCTGCATTGAATCTACCTTCTCCAATCGATGTCCCTCCCACACTGCTCTCTGAACTCGAATCTACGAAACATCGTTACGATGCCCTTCAGCGCGCCTTTCGCGACTGCTCTGTTGCCCTTAAGGAGCTCAAGCGTACACTCGCCTCTTCGTCTCCTGAGCCGCACATGCAAACAAAGTTCCGGCAACACCTCGAAACGGCGCTCGCACGGATCGACGACTACGCCGAAGACGCCCGTGTGGAACTCGAGATCCGTGTTGCGGACGAGGAACTCACTGTGCGTGGGTTCGAGATGGTGCTGTCCGTGCCAGGCGCACTCGCGGACGCGGCTGAACATGCCGAGGTAGAGGCGAGCGCGCGGGCGTTTGTGGATGGGACGGACGAGAGCGTCACAAGGGCACTGGGCAGGTTTGGGAAGAAGCTCGAGGACGTGCAACACGACGTGGCAGTCGTCAAGCGAGCCGTGCACGGGTTGGTGATGGCGGATGCGGAGGGCCGAGATGAGGGTGATGAAGGCGTCGACGCTGGTGTGGGGTGGACGGCTTGGACGGCTGGTTTGCTAGGGGCGGGTTCGTCGCCATCGCGCTCGCCGACGCCGGTGGAGACATTTGGTGCGGTAATGACCTCGCCTCGGCTGCGTCATGCCGCGTCGCTCAAGCAGCTGCATGTACATGAGAGCACGCCGGAGCGTGGGTTACTGGCGGGACTGAACCTCCGGATTCCGATGCCATCGGCCTCGCATGCGCCTTGGACGCAGCTTGGTCTGGGCCGCCCGATGGAGGGGGAGACGCGCCCGAGAACGCTGTCGGCGATGTACGCCGTGGGCGGGCTGCGGTCATCCTCGGTCGGGTTGGGTGTCGGACTAGGCGGGCCGTCGTCTGCCCGAACGCAGGGTGTGACTGGTCTAGGAATGGCATCGGGGAGGAACGATACCCGGTCGACAAGAGAAGAGGCGAACGACCTGGGTGGGGTGGAATGACGGACCTTGGACATGGAGTATACCGCGACGTACTTGTCTTTCCTTTAGAATCTACACGAACGTGTGTGAGCACCTAGATCACGTGCCACCTCTTCTACATGGGCAAAACGCCTTCGCCATACGTCCAACGTCCAAGCCAATGTCTGCCTCAACCACCACCGAAACTCGAACTACGCCCTCCCAGAACCCTTATAGACGAGGCCATCGCGGTCGGGGGCGCGGTGGTCACTCCAACAAAGCCGCCAGACGCAGCGGCGATAACAAGCCCATGCCCACCTCAGACGAAGGTGCACCCAACCCAACCATCGAGACTGTCAATGCCAGCACGAACGTCAACACCAAGGGTACCACCACCATCGCCGCTCCAAACGATGAGGTAGCCGTTTGCTGGATATGCGCCGAGCCCGTCAAATACTATTCCTTGTCCGCATGCAACCATCGGACGTGCCACGTGTGTGCGCTGCGCCTGCGCGCGCTGTACAAAAAGCTCGAGTGTACGTTTTGCAAGGTGCGTCCCCCCCGCCGGACGCGTGCATGCGGGACGGATCTGATCTCGCTTCTCCCCCGTGCCTGTCGGATAGGAGCCCCAATCGACGGTCATCTTCACCACCTCGCCCGACGCCGAGTTTGCGTCCTACGCGCCCGACGTGATCCAGTACAAGGACCCCAAACTTGCCATCTTCTTCGAGACGCAGGACATGATGGAGGAGACGCTGATTCTCCTCCGGTTCAACTGTCCCGACGGCGAGTGCGCCTATACTGCTTCTGGGTGGGGCGATCTCAAGCTGCATACGCGCGCCGTTCATGGCAAGGTGCTTTGGTGGGCTATGTTCTCTCTCCTCTGCTGATGTCGGTGATGGTGGTGCTCACTCAAAAAAAGTGACTTGTGTATCCGATCGAAAAAGGTGTTTGTACACGAGCATGCCATGTATCTGCCCAACGTGCTCCCGCTGCACCTACCCTCGATACCGCACCGACAGAGCAAACAACCGCTCAAGGAGCCGATCGAAGGCGGCGTCCACCCGCTATGCGAGTTTTGTCGCGAGTGCTTTTTCAGCGAAGACGAACTCTACGTGCACATGCGCGAACGACACGAAGAATGCTTTATCTGCAAACGCAACGAGATTCGAGACCAATAGTACGTCTCGCGTCCGTCGTTTTTCCCCGCTGACGACGTGCCGCCATGTATAGCTTTCGAGATTACGAGAGCCTCGTAGGTGTCGATTTGACCTTGTGTACGCGTGCTTCGGGCGTTCCGGTCCGCTTGACGCACCGCCCTAGGAGCTCCATTTTTCGCAGGCGCATTTCGCGTGTGCCAACCCCGTCTGTCAGGCGCACAAGTTTGTCGTGTTCGACTCGGAGCTCGATCTCAAGGCGCATCAGGTCGAGGTGCACGGGGCGGACATGAGCTCAAAGGACAGGCGGGACGCGCGGCGGGTTCAGGTGGACTTGCAGTTTGAGGATACGAGCGGGAGCGGTCGGAGAGGAAGGCGCGATCGCGGGGATCGAGAGCGAGAGCGAGAACTGCCGCCTCTGACTGCGCAGGCGCAGGGTAGAGCAGGTGGGAGGCGACGCGAGGCGTTTGGAGGACACCTCACGACGGAAGGTACGCAGACGGTCCAGCCCGTTGTGCCGAGTGGTCGTGCAAGTCCGATCAGAGACGACGTCGATCCCCTCGTTGCCGAGTATGTGGTTTCCCTGAGGGTGTTTTTTCTTTCTGAGCGTGCATATTCGGCGCGTAGACGACACGCTGCGTTTATCACCCGCTTACAACACATCGCATCGAATCCGAGCAATGCCGTCGCCGCTGTCAAGGCTGCAATGCGCGGTTACCGGGCAAACGAATCGAGCGCACGCGATCTGATCTCGACAGTCTGGAACGTCCTCGATCACGACCTAGACGATACCGCGAGCATCATCAACGGCGTCGTCGACCTCTTGGAAGAAGAAGAAAAGAAACGCGATCTCTTGACGGCATGGAACGGGTTCAAGATCGAGGTCAGCGTTGATCGTCGATAGGAAGCATACCTCGAGTGCTGACGCGACAACACCAGCAACGTCAACAATTTCCCGATCTCGTTCCGACGGCCGTCGGATCGGGCTATGCGGGGATCACGAGCGGGCGGGTTCTCAACGCCAAGCACGCGACGGCCACGCGGTCCTCTCAGCAGTCTTCGCGCCAGGTATGGGATCGCGTGGCGCAAGCCGCCAGCGCGTCGTCTTCGTCCTCGCGGCATGTCCCGGGTGCGAGCGCGCCGAGACCCTCCGAGGCGTCGTCGAGCACCGTGCATGTCGACCGCTTTCCGCCCCTTGCGGGTCCTTTTGCGGGGCATGCGATGCCTGGGCACCGCCAGCCGCAGCGGCAGACGCCGTGGGTATCCGCCTCTGCGGGGGCTTCTGGTGCTTCCACGACCGCGACCGCGACCACGACGACCGCCTCCCCCGCGACGCTCTCGCCCAAGAAACAGGGCAAGGGCAAGGGCGCGGTGAGACAGACGCCCCCGCCAGCCTTGTCCGCGGCTGCGTTTCCCGAGTTGCCGACGGCCCAGCCGAGGACGAAGATGGTGGTGGGGGGGAACGCGTCGTTGAAGCGTGTTTTGGGCGATGTGGGTCCTGTGACGTCTGCTTGGAGTGGTGGGGGCGGACAAGCGGGCGGGGCGGGGACGGCCACGGGAGGCGAGATCGTGGAGACGCAGATGCAGACGCAAGCGTCGCAGGAGCCTTTAGAGACGGGGGGCAAGGGGAAGAAGGGCAAGGGGAAGCAGAAGCAGACGTTGTTCACCTTGGGGTCGTTTCCGACGTGAGGATGCGGTGTTCCTGCGCTTCGATGTGGGTGTTGGTCTAGGGGGATGGTTTGGATAGAGATGGGCATCTGCAGGTCGGGCTTGAGTTAGCCATCGCTAAAATCCACCGTCGTCCAATCAGAGCTCTTACTTGCCTGTAGAAGGTCGTTATTTAACCTGTCCAGCAGATGTGGATGATGTATCCCCCCTGTATGACTCTGAGATTGGTGTTGGTGTCATAGTATGCCTGCGATGGCATAGTTTGCAAAGGATGTGGCCTTGAAGAAGCCCATCACCTTGCCTATTGTGCAGTTAGGGGCGTAGGATACCTTTTTTGGCCTGGTGCACATCGTTCGTGCAGGGCGCCAGACGAGGACACCAACCTCGACCTTCATTCACTACTCCCCTCCTGTCCGACATGGACTCTGTCGTACTCGAAACCAGCATGGGTGATATCCAACTCGAGCTCTACTGGGATCACGCACCCAAGGTGAGTTGTCGCACAACTCGGTGGTCCCAAACCACGAAACACATGCACTTGCACGACGCCTGACCTCGCTCGTACCTCGTCCCACAGACGTGCAAAAACTTTGCAGAGCTCGCGAAAAAGGGGTACTACAACGGGGTGGTGTTCCACCGCATCATCGCCGTACGTCGTTGTCTTGCGCGTGCCTGTCGCCGTCGCACAGCGTGCCACGTGCGGTGTTGAACGCGCGTGCACGTTTTACAGGATTTTATGGTTCAGGGAGGGGATCCGACGGGGACGGGTCGGGGTGGGACGAGTATATACGGGCAGCGATTGTGTGTCTTATCGTTCATCGTCTTTCTCGGCGTCGATTAAACCACGCGCCCTTTTTTCCACGCACAGCGACGACGAAATACACCCCGAACTGCGGTTCACCGGTGCGGGCATCCTCGCGATGGCGAATTCAGGTCCGAATACCAATGGTGCGTGTATCGTTGGTCTGTTGCTGTCTTTTTCTCCCTCTATCTCCTTTTTCCTTCCCTTTTCCTTCTTTGTCGTGTCACGCGCACGGATGCTGATGCACGCGACGCAAAAGGTTCCCAGTTCTTCATCACCCTTGCACCGACGCCCTACCTTGACAACAAGCACACCATCTTTGGACGCGTGAGCTCGGGGATGCGCGTCGTGCAGAGGTTGGGCGCGGTCGCGGTGGATGCGCAGGACAAGTACGTCTGTCTGTCCCATACAGTGCGCGACATGCCATGTCCGTCCGTGGGTGCTGACTAAAACCCTTGGGGATCAAACCCAGGCCTACAGAGGACGTCAAGATCTACAAGGCTCGGACGATCTGACGTGATGTGGGAAGGTGGTGACGCGCCAGAAACAAAAAAAAAAAGGGAGACGGGAGTCACTAGTCTGTCGCGTCGCGTTCTGCTCTGCAAAAAATAGCAAGGGTGAGGTTTGCGTTTGGGATATTCAGGGCGTGGCTTCCTCTCCCTTTTCTGGGAGCTTCGAAAAGGGTATTAATGAACCCTGCACCATAGAATCTGTATGCGATGCCTGAATAGCAGTCGAGTGTCAAGATTACTGGATTCAGGCGCACATTGTTCGACGACGATGACGCAGGCTATGGACGAGAGGTTGTGTGAGTAAGATTGCATATGATTCGTATGGTCTACGGTGATCGAAATAGTAAGTCGCCTTCGAATCGAAAGTCTAAGGGGAGCGCGGTGCGTAAGTTCACACCGCGCGGTATCCGAAAAAGGAAATGTAATAAATGTAGGTAAACGATGTTAGCATGTTGGGCTGGTTCTTCAACAGTCATACTTTCTCATCCGCGATGAATACACTAGTACCGATTGTATCGGTACGACATTTCCAAGATCTGAAAGTACCCGTGAACGCGAATCACGTTGATCTATACATGATCTGCTTCTTCTAGCGCATTCTCCCTTCCCTTGGAATTCTTCACTTCACCACCGTACACCGTCTTATGGTCCATCGAGTACTCCCGCACGAACAACATGGCGATCAGAGCTGCTCCAGCTAACCCCGTTCCTACCATCCATGTCGTCGCGATCGAACGTGCCCATGCGTGTAGGACCGCATTACGAAGGGTGACGTCCTGGTTGGGTCCAGCAGTCTCAGTCAACGGTCCACGACAGACCGACGCATAATGACACACCTTAATCAAGTGGACTTGGCTAATGTTCTCGTTGAGCGATACGATGTCGTTCCCGAGCCCAAGTGTGTGAATGTTTGGGATGGCTGCGAGTTTCCGTGGGAGTACGCTGGCTATGATTGCCTCATTGACAGCGAGTCCTACGGCGCCACCCAGTACACTAGGAAATCGTAATCGTTCCCGTCAAACGGAATAAATAGCAAGACAAAAAGATGAACGATGGCTCACCGAAGGAACATGAAGGCGCCAGTCGCAGTAGCCATGTCGTTTGTGGGCATCGCTGCCTGAAGAGCGACCATGGGGATCTGATAGAAGAAGCCTGCTCCGATTGCTGCTACCAGAGGAAACAGCTCTTGCTCGGCACTTTAGATCATCAAGTAGTGTACACAATAAGTCGAGAAGGACGCACAGGCTCGAATTATAGTCCAGGGTGATCATCAGGCCAATACCTATAGTAAACAACGTGTTTCCAAACCACATCGCTGGACAATTTCTCTCCATCTTTGAGGCAATGAAACCAGATATGATGGAAGTGCAGGAAGAGCTGAGGATGAAGGAAAGTGACCTGAATACGGAGGGTGAGCAACCCGAGTCGGAGAGTAGGAAAAATAGGTACTTGATTCCTGCACCAGTAGCCGAGGAGCCAAGTACTAAAGGAGTGTCAGTTCCAATATTTGTACAACAAATTCGGAAAGAGGAACCTTGATAAAACATGGGAAGGTAACTAATGTCAAAATTAGTATGATGTCATTACCGGTCACAGCAGGTTGTTTCTGCTCACTATATCATCGGAATGAAAACGGTGCCATGGAGGAATGCAGCAGCTAGGAGACAACAAGTCGTGCGTGTCTTCGTGGTGCTGTCGGAATGGGACATTGACTTCAAGCCAGAAACTCACCTTAAATAAACGAGGAGGAAGGATGGCAGCACGTTTCGTGAGCACTTCGTTGGCCCCGCCGATCATAAACAACGTTGCCCCCACGATGAGTGGGCCGATTGTCCATGGTCCTTTCCCTTCAAAGTGGTAAGGAATCAGTGTATCGACAATGGCATTATGGACTAACAGCTCTGCTGGCCAAAGCTGAACCCTACGAGTAGGAAACATACACCTGCAACCAGACTGAAAAGTCCGACAAAATCGAACGCGCCAAGTTGTTCACGAAACGGTCGTTTCGAAGGTGGATGGACATTGAGGAAGAAAAACAGTAGCATCGCTGCAGTACCACCGATAGATCTAGAGTTCGGTGATAAAAATGCTTAGTAGAACTTTGCCACCATTGCGGGCACGTACAAGTTCATAAAAAAACACCATCTCCACGAAATATGTTGCGCTAAGACCTTGGTTGATTTAGTCGTTATTGCAGACGTTTCGAAAGAATACAGCCTACACCACCGAGGAGTGGGCCAGTCACACTGTTCACAACAGCATAAGCGGATCTCAAACTCCAAACTTGACAGGACTACCTGGCAATACCATATGTAGCACCGAGTAAGCCACCATAGCGCCCTCGACTAAAACATGGTCAGCCGAATCATGAAATGGTCCATTCTCATCCTTATCTGCGTACTCTTTCAACGGAACGATGTCCGAGATGATTATCATTGAGAGTGGGATCAGACCACCACCTCCGATCCCCTGGAGTGCTCTGCACCAGATTAACCAAATCATGTTTTGTGCAGCACCACAGAGTGCCGATCCAAGCTGACATCGAAAATGAGCAAGATAATACGTCCGTTCCAATGAAAACAGACCAAAAATATGAATATGCACGAATAGAGCAGTGGCTTTCGCCCTGGTTCACAGATGAGGAACGTTATCCGCACCGTCATCAGTGAAGAATCTCACCAAACATATCGGATAGCTTTCCATATACCGGACTAAATCCACCGGCTCCAAGCAAGTATGCACTATCCACATGTGTCAATACAATAGTGCGCATGTATTGAAGATGAATGAAGGGGATAGTATTACCTTCCAACCCAGCTGTAGTTATTTCCACCGTGAAGATGGGCTACGATGGTGGGGAGTGCAGTTGCGACGACGGTCTTGCAATCTCCCCATTAGATGCACTGCTCTGTAGCACGAAGGTTCTGGCTCACCTGGTCTAGTATTCCAAGGAACATCGTACACGTCAAAGCGAAGCTGACAATGCCTAGTCTGTTCCTAAGGAGAACTTGCTCCTCGTTTTGCTTCCAGGAAGCACTTGGCTCCTCCTGCTTGGTCACTGTAGTGTGACTGTTTTGGTTGAAAGAGTCGGATGCCATGGCGGAGGGGTTTAGCCATCTTGGACAGTACCATGAGGTTTTATGGAAATGGAGGGTTTCAGCTACCGAAATGCACTAGCATTGCTGACACTTCAGTGCCACAGGGTGCACGTAGAGAGCCAGTCACATCAGTAGTTCGGAGGCAGCCTGCCGAGTGCCCGTCGAGCAGACGTAAATGAGGATATGTCGTACTCGAGGCTCTTGTCCGATCAGAGCCTTCGCTAACCCTCGAGTAGTAGCGTAACAAGTGCGTTTTGCATTGAAACCGGTGGTATTCCCAGGAATCACCAATGGATACCGTTGCAGCTGTCCAATCCTCCAGGGATCGCACGGAATGAGTGTCGTCGTGACTCCATCGTAAAACATAGGACCATCAGCACATGAACTCCTGTAACCGTGTGAACACCACCACCATGTGCAAGGATATGGCTTTGCAACGTTGGCAGTTCGGACATCATTGATATCTACAGGGTTGCACACTGACAGATCGCCAAGGACGTATAGACTGGTCTATATCAAGCGAAATTAGTGTCTGCGGGGGCTGTCTCCCGCCAATGCCTCAGGTCTGAGTGACTTCGGGGCGGCATCTAATGGCATTATTAGCTGCGTGGCCGTACAAAATTCAAACCCCGCAGACATTACATCCCCAAGTATTAGTGTTCTTGGCAGGGCCGCATCTCTAGGCTGGGTCCCATCGGCTCAGGTATGATAGTCACTTCTGTGTTTCAACCATCTCAGGGCGTGGCTTCCTCTCCCTTTTCTGGGAGCTTGGAAAAGGGTATTGATGAACCCTGCACCATAGAATCTGGATCCGATGCCTGAATAGCAGTCGAGTGTCAAGGTTACTGGATTCAGACGCACGTCGTACGACGGCGACGATGCAGGCTATGGACGAGAGGTTGTGCGAGTAAGATTGCATTTGATTCGTATGGTCTAGAGTGATTGATATAGTAAGTCGCCTTCTAGTCGAAATTCTTAATCCTCTCCCATACATCCACACAGCGAGGTTCGTACATAGCTAAAATCTGGATGTGATTCCTGAATAGAAATCGAATATTAAGCTTTCTGAATGCAGATGATCGTGCAGGTTTGCATTCGATTCATATAGCCCGGCGCGATCGAACAGTAACACCACTCTTCGATCAAGGAGCTCAAACCCACTTCGACACAGAAAGACTCGTGCAAGGCAAGGATACATATTTCCATCCATGCCCTCCTGTGCTATCGCTATAATTATGTATTAGACCTTCTCATACGGGATGAGTATATACTAGTAGGCATCAATGATACTATTACAACGTTTCCAAGATCTGAAAATGACCGTGTACGCGAACCACGTCGATCTATGCATGATCTGCTTCTTCTAGCGTCTTCTCCCCCTCTTCAGTATGCTTGACCCCACCGCCGTACATCGTCTTCCATTCCATCGAGTATTCCCACGCGAATAACGTGGCAATCAGAGCCGCTCCGGCCAACCCCGCCGCTACCATCCACGTCATTGCGATCGAGCGTGCCCACGCATGTAGGACAGCATTACGAAGGGCGACGTCCCGGTTTGGTCTAGCAGTTTAGCGACGGTCGACGACAGACCAAGATGGTCTTGCAGTCTTTATTAGATGCACTGCTCTGTAGCACGAGGGTTCTGGCTCACCTCATCTAGTATTCCAAGGAACATCGTACATGCCAAAGCGAGGCTGACAATGCCTAGTCTGTTCCTAGGGAGAACTTACTCCTCGTTTTGCTTCCAGGAAACACCTGAATTCCCTTGCTTTGTAGCGTGACTGTCTTGACTAGAAGAGTCGGATGCCATGGTTTGGTCATCTGGGACAATTCTACAAGGTTTTATGGAAATGGAGGGTTTCAGCCACCGAAATTTACCAGCATTGCTGATGCTTCGGTGCAATATACTCGTAGAGACTCATAGACCCAGATAGTGTTCCTAGGAAATACTAATGGATACTATTGGCTGTCTAGTCCTTGGTAATCGCACGTCTACATGAACTTCAGTAACCGTGTGGACACCACTGCCATGTGCAGGGATATGGCTTTGCAACGAGCGGATCATAGCACGTGGTGGGGTTGGATTGTCCAAGGCTCTTCAAATGCAACTGGCAGTTCGGACACTATTGACACACACAGGGCTGCGCAGATCACCGAGGATGTACAAACCAGTCTGTATCAAGCGAAATTAGTGTCTACGGAGGCTGTACCACTGGCAGGTTCTGGCCCTCCCATCAATACCTCGAGTGTCTGAGGGCGTCCCAGGCCATTATTGGCCACGTAGCCATACGAAATTCGAACCCCGAAAACCTTACATCCCCAAGTATAGTGTTGTTTGCAGACTGGTTGTATCTGCGAGCTGGTTTTGGCAACCACCTACTAGTAGCCATGGTTCAATCACAGCCCTCAATTCACATCCAAGCACGAACAGTACATGTGATTCGTATATCCCGGCGTCTCGTCTTGTCTCCCTGTCGACCTTCCCTCTGCTTGACAATGCCTAGTCCTGGATTCCCAGTTTTTCATCGCGCCGGCGCCCTACCTCGATAACAACCATGCTATCTTTGGATGTGTAAACTCAGGGATATGCGTCGTGCAGGGATTCGGCGCAGTCGCAGTGGATGCACAGGATAGGTACATCCGTCTGTTCCGTACGGCACACAGCACACGCGTCCGCTCACGAGTTGGCGCCGATGCTGACCCTGGCAATGCCGGTGAACCCAGGCCTAGGACATCAAACATTCACAAAGCGCGGACCATCTGATGTAATGATGCGAGAGTGACGATGGAGTGTGTAGTTTGCGTCTGGCATACTCAGGGCTTGGTTTCCTCTCACTCTACTGGAAGCTTCTAAATAACCTGTATCAAACAGCCTGGATGCGATTCCTCGATTGAAACTGAATGTCGAGATTTCTGCATGCAGATGCACGTTGGACGACGATAAGGATGCAGGTGATCGCCAAGTGATTATGTGAGCAAATTCGCATTTGATCCGTGAGGCCGTGATCGACTGTGAACGCGAATCGCGTTGATCTATACATGATCTGCTTCTTCTAGCGCATTCTCCCTTCCCTTGGTGTTCTTCACTTCACCATCGTACACCGTCTTGTGGTCCATCGAGTACTCCCGCACGAACAACGTGGCGATTAGAGCTGCTCCAACTAACCCCGTTCCTACCATCCAGGTCGTCGCGATCGAACGTGCCCACGCGTGTAGGACCGCATTACGAAGGGTGACGTCCTGGTTGAACCCAGTAGTTTCAGTCAACGGTCAACGACAGACCGACGTGGAACGACCCACCTTAATGAAGTGGACCTGGCCAATGCTCTCGTTGAGCGATGCGATGTCTTTCCCGAGCCCGAGGCTGTCGACGTTCTGGATGGCTGCGAGTTTCCGTGGAAGTACACTGGCTATGACCGCTTCATTGACCGCAAGTCCTACCGCGGCACCCAGTACACTGAAAAACCGCGATCGTTCCTATCCAGCAGGACGACCAAAAAAACGAACGGCGACTTACCGAAGGAACATGTAGGCACCAGTCGCAGTGGCCATGTCTTTCGTGGGCATCGCTGCCTGGAGTGCAACTATGGGAACCTGGTATAAAAAGCCTACTCCGATGGCTGCGACCAAAGGAAACAGCTCTTGCTCGACACTTTAAATCGTTGAGTGGCATGAGGTGATGCCCCGATAAGGAAGAACGCACAGGCTCGAATTGTAGTCCAGGGTGATCATCAGGCCTATACCTATAGTAAACAACGTGTTTCCAAACCACATCGCTGGACGGTTTCTCCCCATCTTTGAAGCAATAAATCCAGCGATGATGGACGTGCTAGAAGAGCCGAGGATAAAGGAAAGTGATCTAAATACAGAGGGTGAGCATTATAACTTGGTCAGAGAGCAGGAAAAATAGATACTTGATTCCGGCACCGGTAGCTGAGGAGCCAAGTACTCAAGGAGTGTCAGTTACAATGTCTACACAACAAAATTAGAAAGTAAAACCTTCGTAAAATATGGGAAGGTAACTAATGTTCAAATTAGCATGACATCATCACCCGTCATAGTAACTTGTTTGTGCTCACTATATCGTCGGAATGAAAACGGTGCTATGGAGGAAAGCACCTGTTAGGAGACAACAAGTCGTGCGCATCTTCGCAGTGCTGTCAAGATAGCACCCCGACTTCAGGCTAGAAACATACCTTGAATAAACGAGGAGGAAGGATGGCCGCACGTTTCGTAAGCACTTCGTTGACCCCACCGATCATAAGCAAGATTATTGCTACGACAAGTGGGCCTATCGTCCATGGTCCTTTCCCTTTATAATAAAGTGGTGAGCAACAGAAATGTCAACAATGGCATTATGGACTAACAGCTCTGCTGGCCAAAGTTGAACCCTACAAGTAGAAAACAGACACCTGAAACCAGACTGAAAAGTCCGACGAAATCGAACTCGCCAAGTTGTTCACGAAGCGAGCGTTTCGGAGGTGGACGAACGTTGAGGAACAAAAACAGTAGTATCACTGCAATGCCACCGATGGGCCTAGAACATGGCAGTCAGAAGTGCCCAGAAAAACTTTGCCACCATTATGGACACGTACAAGTTGATGAGGAAACACCATCTCCACGAAATATGTTGCGCTAAGACCTTGATCGATTTAGTCGTTATTGCAGACGTTTCGAAAGAATACAGCCTACACCACCGAGGAGTGGGCCAGTCACACTGTTCACAACAGTGTAAGCAGATCTCAAACTCCAAACTTGACAGGACTACCTGGCAATACCATACGTAGCGCCGAGTAAGCCACCATAGCGCCCTCGACTAAAATATAGTCAGCTGAATCATGAAATGGTCCATTCTCATCCTTATCTGCGTACTCTTTCAACGGAACGATGTCCGAGATGGTTATCATTGAGAGGGGGGTCAGACCACCACCTCCGATCCCCTGGAGTGCTCTGCATCCGATCAACCAAGTCATGTTTTGTGCAACACCACAGAGTGCCGATCCAAGCTGACATATCGAAAATGAGCAAAATAATGCGCCAGTTCCAACGAAAACAGACCAAAAATAAGAATATACACGAATAGAGCAGTGGCTTTCGCCCTGGTTCATAGATGAGGAACATTACCCGCACTCGTCATCAATGGAGAATCTCACCAAACATATCGGATAGCTTTCCGTACAACGGGCTAAATGCGCCAGCTCCGAGAAGGTATGCACTATCCACATGTGTCAATACAATAGTGCACATCCTTTAAAGATGAATGAAGGGACAGTATTACCTTCCAACCCAGCTGTAGTTATTTCCACCGTGAAGATGGGCTACGATGGTACGGAGTGCAGTTGCGACGACGGTCTTGCAATCTCCCCATTAGATGCACTACTCCGTAGCACAAAGTGTTCAACTCACCTGATCTAGTATTCCAAGGAACATCGTACACACCAAAGCGAAGCTGACAATGCATAGTCTGTTCCTAGGGAGAACTTGCTCCTCATTTTGCTTCCGGGAAGCACATGGATTCTCCTGCTTTGTAGCGTGACTATCTTGACTAGAAGAGTCAGATGCCATAGTGGGGGGGGGTTAGCCATCTGGGACAACTCCCCGAGGTTTTATAGACTCAATGAAAGGTTTCAGCCACAGAAGCGTGTCCGGGTGAGCTATCGATGTGTTCCAGTAGTTCGACGCAGCTAGCCTGGGCCAACGATGGCCAATGCCAGTGAGTAATGAATTGTAATCCTTCGCTGAGGCCATTGTTCGCCCGCCCCGCCCTTGGCACACGTGGTAATACAACCTTCTCCCGTCCTACGTCTCCGTGGACTGATGGACTCTGGTAATGTTACGTTATCCACAAAATCCCTGAGACACGGAGCCACCATGTACGTGGTAGTAAGTCGGAATGTGGAAGTTGATACTTCCCGTATAATGCCCAACAGGACGAAAGTATGACATATGTCTAGTGGCGCGATCACGTAGTGCATAAGGGGCAGTAGGCTACGCAGAGCCCTTTTCGAGGGTGTTCAGAGCCCAAGTGAGAACTCTGTTCCTTCCGTCGTCTCCGGGAGTTTAGATGTGTAACAGCGAGTGAAACACGAACTGACGTGGAACGGATCACCATGGTTTGTTGGACTCGGAATCAAATGTTCGTGAGTTTGTCTTCGATCAACCACGTGTCGCATGGTTTTCCTTTATTAGAGACCTCGATTCCGCCTGAACACGGGAAGCCCTATTTTCCGAGCCTACTTGGTTGTAGCACATTCCCTTCGTCCATCAATACCAGTCAACGACACCTCAGATCTATTGTAGAAGCTAGCTTTGAGTTCAGCGACCATTGTACTAAGACCGAGGCATGCAGAATTTAGAATGCTCGGTGTTGTGACGAGCTTACCGATGAACCAGGATCATCACATACGGCCCATGCCATGGACGATATATTTTCCTATCTGCAACACAGCCAGTTAGGAAGCATAGCTACGAGGGTAGTCCCAAGTGAGAAAGGCACCCACCCCCTGAATCAAATGGACGAATGGCAAAATCGTCTGTAGGACGCAGGTTTCGGGTTGACCAAAGGATACGCGACCCTGAATGCAGGTCGTAGCCCCAATCCAAAAAAAAACACGCAGAATGAAAATTTGCTCACCAACGACCCCGACTTGAGGGCGAGCGATTATTATGACCGATAGAGTAGTTTTTGAGTTTCATGTTTTTGAGGGCTTTCTGCCCCAGGGCCAGCTGTCTGCGGAATAACTGCAAACACTCGAACATAGGCAGTTACACATACTAAATGGGATCGACCCCCCGGCACGACCTCAACAGCGCTGTGACCTCATCCGTCTCTCTTGTGCGTGGCGCCTTCTGAGACGACGTCGATTGCACAGAACAACATGGTCATAGGTCCAAGGTCGGAATCGAGCATTTGGTGAGTCACCAACAGCTTTCCAAATGGACCGGCCCGACCGAACCATTATGTAATGCACGGGAAAAATAGATGGCCAAGTGGACCATACTAGCTGGCGGGCTGGATTGGTTGTGCGGCGAGCCAGAGTCCACAGCGCTGAACTCTCGTCAGCACCATCTTCAGTGCAACTGTAACTCATTCCTGCGACAGACACATGGCAGCAGCGTGTTAGAGCAATTCATACAGCAATATCAAATTGCAGAGCAGAGTGCTTACTCTTGATATACAACTATCCATCCCCTTGATTTTCTCTCTCCAGGTAGATCTAGCTTTCTGACAAGCATGGCTAATATCGCTCCGGTCTCTAGCCACACCCGCAGAACACTGCCAACCCACGGTGAAAGTGCATGGTACACCAACGGGTCCAGCTGGCCCACTCCGCACCCACACCCGTTCATCATAGTACACGGCGGTGTCACCCTTACCCGTGCAATGCCCTAATTCCCAACACTATTTACTCACTACGTTACAGTCCATCACCCATCCGTCCGTTGGGCACGGCGCCCTTGTACATGCCAATCTTCGGGTTGTCGTAAACGTTGGCTAGTTTCATGACAGTTTTCCTCGTGCGTTTCATTTACAAGTTCCAGAACACCTTGATTAACTCCACTGGTAGCTCGGACATTACCCCTCGACACCACTGATATTCTCATATTACTCTCACCGTCCGCCGGTGCTTGCACGCCATGTAAATTCCCAGTCCTTGGTGTCGAAATGGATGATTTGTCGGCTTAAATAATGCAGACGTTGCTTGATCCAACTGCCTTTCGTTCATAGATGACGCTGCTAGTGTATGTCACAAGTTGGATATTCCGTCCTATTGTACTTCGCGTTTGTAGTCATCAAACGGAATGCCAAAATGCCAGCTCGACGACGACATGTCCTCTACCTGGAAAGTGTTCATGACACTCTGCAACACAATGCACCAGCGTGACATCCACCAATTGACCACACTTGACATTCGAATCTTCCCTCGCGTTTTAGAATCTGGTCCAACTTCATGATGCAAGACCAAACTGAGACCCGAGGGAGGTACCGCATGTCAACCGTGAGCAATTGGTCGATTACGCCACGTTGGGTTTCATATCCATGTAACTGTTATCTGCTGTTTGTTGAGACACTTGTCGTCAAAAGTTCAATATCGCAAAGCAAGACCCTCATTGAAAAAATACCCACTAGAGCGCCTCAGGCGGTGCATGAGGATTCTCTTTGAAGCCATCTGCCAAGGATGGGGACACGTAGGTATTCTGCGCGGCGCTAGATGTCAATGATGGGGGATGGTTCACCCAAGTAAGGTAATAGCGAGACTCTACCATGACGTTTAGAAAGTGGCTGTAAAATTATATCGGAAGCAGCGACTCTCATTCGCGGAGCTTCGGGAGGTTCCATAGGCGATGTTGTCTTAATATAGAAGTCGGTAGAAGACTGCTTCCCGTAATGAGGACTGATCCCTAAATAATGTCAACAAACGCGTCATATTGTGGCCATAGTCACAGACATGACGCTCGTAAAAGCACCATGAGGTCGACCTACAATAACTCCCATGGAAACCTCAACAACTGCACGGGATCACCAAACCTCTGTTATCTGCACCAGGAACTGCTGCTCTATTTCTCTCAACACGTCAGCAACAAGATGCATGGGCAAGCGAACAAAAAAGACAAACACCACTCCAGTAGAATGTGGGGCACTCTAAGGAGGCCGCATACATGCAAAAAAAAGCTTTGCGGGCTAGCCCAACATCCACATCAAAGCAGGGATCAGGCACCCGACAGCAGCAAGCCAGGGGCGCTCCATACTGGCATGGAAGAAGGGAGGCTGCAAGCGAGACAAGGTACTAGGGCAATGCGGGAGGTTAGAGCGGCGGGAGAACACTGATCGCAGTGACGCGAGGAGTGGGGGTTCTAGCTTATGTCACCGTTATGTGGACCCTAGCGTCCCTCTTTCATATGTCCCTAGCATAGTAGTGAGAAGTCCGTGCTCGCATGATCTGTATTCCGAGTGTCTCAGCATCCGAGTTGGAATGTCATCGGAGTGGTAGCCCTCCTTGCACTACGAACGTTAGGCATGGCTCTGCACCAAATTCATGACTCCATCGTCGATGGCTGATCATCGATCGTTACCACAACTGGACATTGACATCCTCAGCGGTGCCAGTATTGGTGGTATCTGTAATGTCTTCAGTAAGTCACTAAAAACGAAGTAAAACTATCTACTGTCCGATGTAGGTATGCTTATGTAAGCTACCAAAATAGCGTACTAGCTAAATATCCAACAGCCAGTGGCAGCGTGTTCACATATTGAACAACCAAAGGTCCACTCTGAGCGAAAGAGGAATGAAAGAGTTGAGAAAGACGGCAGGAGCGACCGACAGGACCTACCCTCTGCTGTGACGCTCAGTCAGGGGTCTCGAAAATTCTCCTAAGTTCCGGCTGACCCCCACAATCTGGTTTCGAATCTGCTATTTTCGTGAGCACCTGTTGTTCGTCCGTGGAAATGCGAACCAGAAACAAGCCAGGTCATATATTGAACATCCTACTTCCTGTGAACAGGCTTTCGTCATCTTGAGATCATATAAATACACTATAATAGTTGCAAGCGTTTACATTCGATGCGAGAATACCCAATACCCATTACATGTATGAGCTAGCCACCTCTTTTGCCATGGTGCCACTTCGATTAGGCTCCGAGTTCTTTCTTGATGAAGTACCACCACGCGGAAAGTGGACGCACTGTGTCCCGCCTACCATTTGGAGATGACTCCATCTGCTCCGCAGAACAAATTTGTGAGCCAACCAACCCTGCAACGAACATCGTATCGAATTCCACTCCATTGTCGTCGAGTTTGACGTCAACATATGTATACCCGCATGGAATGTTGTTGAAATCGATCCTAGGGTAAGGGAACCCATCGAACGTAAGAGAAGGGGACTCATCATTGAACATAAAGGGAGTGCTCTTCGATTGAATATAGGCCGAAGCAAACTCTTCTGCACTGAGTTGTGAAGGATTGCTTGCCCTCTGGATGCCTCCGTGCTGTTCCTCTGCCAACTTGTTACCTTGCCATCGGCCCTTCTCGTCGAATACGCAAAATGCAGTAATCCACCCAGACAGCCATGTCGGCCCGCTTCCGCCTCCGCTCCGATGAGCAACTTTACTCCAGAAGTCTAGGTTGTCAGGAGAGGTGGGATTATCGTAGGCGGTGACAAAACGAGAAATGATGGGTCGAAGGAGGTGGTACCATGCATTTGTTTGGATCCCATATTTCTTCAGCCTCTCCAGACGACGCAGAATCTCCTCCCAGTCGCTCTTCTCTCCCTCGAGTGTTACTCTTGGGATCCCACAATATAGAATGCCTTTGTATGAAAAATACTCTTTCATGGTTCCCATCATAACGATCGCCGATATCGACTTATCGGCCATGGTCGTAGTGGTGAAGCTTGGCATGATCCATTCCCGCAACGACGGGTCGACGATATGTTCTTGCATCAGACCAGTCATCTGACATGCCATATCCGCAGGGTCCATGCTGTAGCGATTTCCAAAGGCTATGATGACAAGCTCTCGTTTTCCTTCATGGGCAACAAAGGTGCTGCGGAGTGCTTCTGCATTGCCATTGACAAAGAAGGAGAATTGTGTCAGGATAGAAAGCCAAACGTCGTCGGGACGGACGACGAGTGCGCGATGTCTGTTATATGCCTCGATCACTGTGTGAACGAATCCGTTCTCTTTTGGGATGATGTCCCGCAGTGCATCGGAGGCCTCGGGGAGAGATGTATGAAGGAGCTCGTCACATTTTTCGTATTGCTGCAGTGCAGCATAGCGCAGTAAAACGAGAGACGGATTTTCCACTGGGCCCACTCTCAACCCAGCATCGGTCTCAAATGGTTCAGCAGCATGTGGAGCAGGACAGAAAGATATGGAATTGACTGAAGAGGACTTTGAAGGCGGTTACCACCACTGTCTGGTGGATGCTGATTGCGCTCACCGTATGCAGTAAGCTTCGTTCAATACCCATTGAGAAAAAGATCGCTAGGAGGTGCAGATTCCAGTTAGGTTGTGGGTGGGAGCAGTGAAGATTGTAGGGAAGTGAGGTGATGTTGGAAAGGCGGTGAGTCAGGCAGAGGTCCGACAGACAAGATGGATGGTGAGCAATGGCGGGAGACGACTACTGGACCCCTATACTTCCCATGTTCTTACGTACTGTCCTACTGAATTGTACTTTGTAATCTATAGCTTAGATCATCAGAAACGAGGGTAGGGACCTCCAGTATCGTTGCAGTTTGCATGTGACTTATTTAGGGGTGGTGCACAGGGGCCGAGAAAGGGGCCAAAGGAGTAGGCCTCCGGGACTGCTGTGAGCACCCACCCAACCGCGCTCAGGGTCTTGTAGAATACCCTAGTAAAGTAGTCACTAAGGTAAGAACTACAGTAGCGTCCGATGTAAGGTAGTGCTTATGTAAGCGAATAAGCGTAGGTAACCATCTAAGTATTCCAACAGGTCTTGAGTGCAACACTCGTTTCTCGGCCCCTCGACTCAGAGGTATCACTGCCCATCGACATATCCTGCCCCGATCGTGTCCATTCAAGCACCATACTCGTATTGAAGCTCCTCGCCCTGACAGTGTTGTTCGAGTGCCACTGGCACCGCTCCGAGTCGTCTCCCGCCCCTACAGTCCCTGTTCAAGCACCAGCACCAGCCTCTGGCCCCTATTGCACTCTCTCGAATGTCACCGCTTGTTTCTCACCTCAGCCGTGTTCTCTTGAGCGTGCTCACCCCCTGCCCGGATATGTCTATTCGGGCGTCATCCTCATTTCTCGCTCCAACTGTGTCTGTTTGAGTGCCACCGCTCGTCTCTAGTCCCTGGCCATATCCTTCAAGTGTCACCACTCACCTCCTGTTCACAGCATGTCTGTTCGAGCACCGGTGCTCACCTCTGGCCCTGATTGCGCTCTCTCTCGAGCGCCACTACCCCTTTCTCGTCCCACCGTATTCTCTCACCCTGTCTGTCCTTGTTCGAGCATCACTGATTGCCATGTGTCCTACCCATCCAGCGTCGAACGCAACCACTCATCTCGTATTCCCGTATTTTGTGTATTAGATATGAAAAATACAACTTCTGTCCTACAAAGTACTAGTTGGCATGGCGTGCAGGGATCGTTGGGTCACTACCTGCTACCGTTTTCGACCTTAGCGAAAATCCCCCCTTCGAGCATTACCACGGTCGCTTTGGTCACATCGGGCGTGTCGGGCTGGCGGAGTCCGAATTATAGGTCGATGGGTCGTGATTGGTCGGATAGATCGACCGATCAACCCTGCGCGGGGCTCGCGCCTAGACCAGCCACCAAGATGGACCGGCCCGACAGAACTATTATGTAATCCACAGGGAAAATAGACCAAACGCACTTGTGAACCATACCGAGTAGTTCAGCTCGACAGAAATTACCAATGTCCTGATGATATTGATTCCGCTTTCACAGCGAGCATGGTGGATCATGGCCACCCCACTAGATTGGTCATGCATTTGCAGCCGCCGTCCAGACGACCTTTGGCTGGACAGAAAGCACATCTTCGGGATCTCGAGCTCACTGCGTCTGTCCCACAGAGGGGGACAGCCTGAAAGGACTTAAAGAGGACACGACTGGCGCTCAGGTCCTTCTCCCTGTCTCCCTGTCTTTTTGTTTCTTGGTATGGTTCAGAGACCCACCTTAAGAGACACCCAAAACTGAGTCTCAATTCATCCAAGACCACCTTTTTGACTACCCCATCATACCCTGTTCTCGTCCTAAGTTAGTCGCGACAAGTTCATTACATAAATGCACATAAAGTTGCAGCTGTGCCACTGGCACGCACCGAAGAGTCAAGATTCCTGGACATCATCCATTATACCCACAAGATGCGTATGGTAACTTGTGCTACCTTCACTCTGCGGCGTGGCAATTTAACAGCACCGCTGTAACAATCATGCGGGCAATGCAGCCATGGACAACATCTAGGCCACAAGAAGAATGAGCTTGACATCTCTGCCGCCACCATCGCCGTGGGACATCATGATGTCCAGTGTGCCTATCTATCAAGTAAACTCGTCTCTCGTATCCTTGACGACGTCCAGGCCTGAACGTACTCGTATGTATCACAAAATTATCTGACCTCGACCACCGTTTAACCCTGGTCTTCTCGGCCACTTGCGAGCAGTCCATCAGTTGCTGTTCTACTTTCTCATCCGAGTCGTCGGTCTTTCATCCAAACCAGTAGCCAAACTCCGCTTATCGCCATGTTTAGCCTCTGGGCCAGTTGGACCTCAGACCCAAAACGAAATAGCACGCTCAAAGCCACACCCCTTCCCCCGAAACTCACGACAGGCATATCCCCCACATACCCACCCCACGTGCACTACGCACAATGGAAACATATCAAACACGGGTCGCCTTTGTCGCCAAATGTTAATGACGAATTCACGTTTGAGAATCTCGGCTGTCACCCGCGTGAGGTGTGGCACGGGGAGACGAATCGACTACGTCAACAGCTCGAAGCATCACTCGCTGCACAGCATAAAGTGGAGAGCGGTCACGATTGGTTGGAGAAAAAAGTGATAGACATACGGTCCGGCATTCGCTCAGAACGGGAATGGGAAAAGGCCAGGTCATCTCCCAGGAACTGTAGCGAGCGCGAACGGGAGAAGGAGAAGGTTTCCAGCACACCCATCGTTGTCGTGACGGGCGCACTCAAAGAAAAGAACGAGAAACTCGAAGACGTGCTGCAGCAACAGACCAAACAAGTGAGCAAGATATCGGAGCCCAGGTGTGTCACTTTTCCAGGCACCTCTGAAACCGTTGTTCCGTGCAAATCACCATTTTTCAGTGACAATGAATCCCAGCCTGCGCCGGATCTTACTCCCTATATCGTCAGAATTGAGAATCAATGCTCTGCAGGAGGGTGTTTTGGTGATGTCCATAGATGTCTGTATGTTGGCGGTCTTGCGCCAATGGAGGTTAGTTGTTGTACGATTCATGGCTGCCTATTGTTTAACTCTCCCTCAGGTCGCAGTGAAGGCTTTCCGATTCACTTTTACAGCAGAGGGGGATGACGCGGACAGATCTGCCAAGGTGTCTATATCTGCCGCGATTTAGAAATATGATCTAACCCGCCTCCTAGATGTTCCGCCGCGAGCTCGGAATCTGGAAGAGACTAAACCATGTAAATATTGTTCCATTTTTAGGTATCGCGTATGGCTTTGGGATGTGTGGTTCCATGTCGTTGGTGTCGCTGTGGATGCCCAACGAAACACTTCACACCTTTTTGGCGAAGCATCACGACAATCTGGATGTGGTACACGGACTCCGATTTGTGTGTCCGCTCAATATTCGCTCCCTTCTCCTTCCCTAATCCTGCATGACATTATAGCTGCTGGACATTGCAAATGGGCTACACTATTGTGAGACACATTTACAATCTTGCAGGCTTAAGTGTTAATATGCTATAGTACACTCTTTTCCGATCGTCCATGGTGACCTGAACACTGTACGTCAACATGGATACTTCATTATGAGTTTCGTCTAAGTATAAGACAGAATAATGTGCTCCTTGATACAGACTTCACCGCACGCTTGGCCGATTTTGGATATGCGTCCATAGTGGGAAATATTCCTGAAGGATTGACTTATCTCCAAAGATCCACTGCACATCCTGGAGCGCTGCGTTGGGCTGCACCAGAGCAAATCAACTCAACAGAGTCGATCAATCGGACATCCAAGAGTGACATACACTCTTTTGGTTGTGTCATCCTCCAGGGAGGTTGATCGAAAACAAGCGTCAGGTCTGTACTGATCTTGTCGAAGGTTTTGTCTGGCAAGCAACCTTGGTCAGAAATCCGGGAAGATGTAGCAGTCATTTTACACTTGGCGAAGGGCTACAAACCTGGCCGGCCAGAGTCTGCAACGTTGGACGACGCACATTGGAACTTGATACAGAATTGTTGGGCGCCAATAGAGGAGCGACCTACTGCGAAGCTGATTATACTCACCATACGAAACTTGTTGATGAATTATCCGTCATCCCAAACACTCCACGATCTGCTCGTGTTAGAATCAAGTCAAGCTGATATTAGGGACGGGCATGACACTCGGGCTGCCTGCAATGGGGACGAAGATAGGTATGCAGTAACTGTTACCTCAATTCAGTCGATTACACTTATGCTTCGATGCTCTACACCCATTAGGAATGCTTCGCTTTCTGGCAGAGCTTGACTCCATCCCGTGAAAACAAGCAACACCATGCTTCATTTGCAGGAGAACAAGTGGCGTTCAGGGTGATTGTAGCAAAAGTGTGTTGGAGATCATCCCATTAGCTAGTACATACTTGGACAATTTTCGTACTTACACTAGATTACTATATTTGGGCAGCAGCGTCCATTAGCACGCGTCTGCCCGCCATGCTTTCTCCAGTCTCGTACAACGTCGACTGGAGGTAAGCAACTACTGTACACTACGTATAACTACCTACTCACGTACCGCAGTCCTCACGGACTCGTGTTACAGAACGACCGTTCCCCAACAGGTTATGAGCCCCGCCTAGCGCGGAAATAAACCGAGACTCACCTCTGGCCAAGGTTAACTCGTTGCCATAAGACGTCCCGACTAGAACTACGACACCAGTCGCTCCCAGAGCAACCCAGAGATTGCCCGAGCCATGTCAACAGACCCGTCGCGCAGACGCACAAGCGGAATACCGCTCAGCACGGTCGGCCACCTTCGAGCGGCCAGATTCTCCGCCATATCAGGCTCCCCGAGCCCTCCTCCGGATACTCCAAATCCAGAACCGACCCCACTCTTCGCTCCGGCCCCTGCACCTCGTGCCCCGACGCACACATCGGAGGCTCCACCTCCGTCACGCAGATCGATGCCGCTCTCGTCCAACATACTAGACGAGAATACAGACGACGAAGACGAAGTCCACTTCACGCTGAAGAAGACCATCGATGCGCAAAAATACTCGCATCTATTCAAGCTTAGACCACGACTCAACGGCACGAATTATGCCACATGGCTGTCCGTCCTCGAAGACGCACTCTATACAGCCTCATTAAATATATACCTTAACGAGTCCTTCGGTCCCGACGACTTAGAAACCAACCGGCTCGGCCACATACGCTGGCACAAGGCCAACGCGTTCGTCAAATCAGTACTAATGGCATCAATGACAGAAGAAGTCCAAACCCAGGTTAGCCACCTGGATACTGCTGCGAAAATATGGTCCGAAACACGCCGCCTATACGCTGGCACTATGGCAACCGACTGGACACTCACCATAGTCGCTCTCGTCAGCACCCGCTACACAGATGGCGAAGACGTGCCGGCGCACATCGCAAAGATGAAGGCCCTCCGTCGCGACCTCATACTCATGCATCGGGACATCCCCGACGACTTATTCGCATGTTTTCTCCGTATATCCATGCCGCCGACATGGAACTATGTATTCTCGGCACTACCTGACTATTACTCATCCGCCGAAGTCGAACGCCGCATCCGTGACGAGTCCAGCGTCCGTACGAGCCAAAAACCCAGCAGCTCGAGCGCCTTCCAGGCAACCAAACCCGGCAAACCATACTGCGAAAAATGCAAACGCCGAGGTCACTGGACCAAGGACTGCTACTCTAAGAGCTGAAAGAAAAAGTGGAAGAAGGACAAGAAGGATGACGAGGAAAGTGACGAAAAGGAGAGTTCAGAGGACGAAGTAAAACCGTCCAAGTCGAAAGACAAGGGCAAGTCGAGTCGAAAACAGGCCAACCAGGCCGTCGCCGACACAGACAGCGAGTCGGACAAACACCATACTGACACAAGCATGTCCACCCACCTAGCTGCAACCTTGACCTACCATGGTCTCGGATGGATCCTTGACAGCGGCGCAACCAACCATATATGCACAGAGCGATCCGCCTTCGCCACATTCATGCCCACAAACAAGTCGATCAAGGGAATAGTCAAAGACGGACCAGAACTACACGTTCTTGGAACCGGAACAGTGCTTCTCAAAGTCACCGTCAAGGGCCGCACTAACCGCATCATCAAACTATTGGACATAAGCTACTGTCCAAACGCCCGCAACAACCTCATTTCAGAGAGCCGAATCAACCGCGGAGGATGCAAAATCACCAAATGCAGCGGCCATGTCACTATAAAAAGACCCAATGGCAAGACATCACTTGAGGGCTGACTACATGGAAATCTCTACAAGATCCACGGCTCCATCATCCCCCCCACGCTCACTGCTCCAAGTCAGGGGGTGCCCCAGCACACTCCCCCCATTCCTTGGATTGAGGGGGTGATACCTAATTCCAATCCGAACAACTTCACTCAACCACATTCACAGGATTCCACTCTGTTTGTCATCCCTGACAACCCCAAATCTATCGATGCAGCTCAACCTGCTCGACCCCGTTTGGCCCCCATGCCGGACACCATCCAACCACCACTTCATCAATCGGAATGCGTCACCCGGCCACAATGGAAGAAAGAGGCTGCTGAGAAGCAAGCCACAAAGGAAACCGAAGCACACGCCGAACGGAAAGTCCGGAAACAGTGCATGGCCGACCTACCCACCATGCCGACTGAATGACCAATTGCACAAGTCACTTACATTGCGGTCCACAGCAAGGACAAACGGCAGAAGGCGATGCATGAAGAATTCCACATGCCAGAGATGCAAGACCTGGGAGCTCCTCGACAGACCTGATGACCGCAAGGTCATAGACTGTCAATGGACATACGTGATCAAGCATGGCCCCGACAGCGAGAAATACTGCTGCCATCACACTCGCACGGGAAGCCCACTCCCACTACCAAAGCCGTCACATTGGAATCCAACTCTACTGTGTACGCGAATGTGTCGAAAATGGAACTTTCGGGATCACGCATACATCAACGGACGATATACTTACCGACGGACTCACGAAGCCACTCACGCGTGGACCACGCGAGACCATGCTCACCCATTCCTCACTAGCACTGGTCTGAGGGGGTGTGTTGGAGATCATCCCATTAGCTAGTACATACTTGGATAATTCTCGTACTTACATTAGATTACTATATCCGGACAGCAGCGTCCATTAGCATGCGCTCTGCTTACCACGCTCTCTCCAGTCTCGTTGTTATGGCTAGCCTGGGTAGGGATAGACGTAGCCTCTGGATCAAGGGTTCGTCCTTTGGTCTAGTTCAAAGGATGTCGAGACAAATGAACTTGTTAAAGTTCCTGGAGCGCTCACTCAAAGTAGAGCGGAGTCTTCTTGGAAAGGAGATGAGATTTCAGAGGAGACTAGACTAAAGTACATGATCGGGAAAACTAGGTTTATATAAGTACAAGACTGACGCACGGACCAAGTTAAGGGCAAGCATGGAATGGAATGGAATGCAAAGGAAATCGGACAATTAGTAAAGGAACTTGACTAACGAGAATCCATGACTCGAACATGGGAAAGTAAAGGTTAGTCAACAGGAACCAAAAGCAATGAAGCGGAGACGAGAAAGTAAATCAGAGACTGAAGAAAAGAACAAGTCATAACATAACCCCCTTTGTATGATTGACCCCCGAGTCAATCTATTTTACAAGTTATAGTCCGGTCCCACAGGGGATCCTGTCATGTTGGCGTAGGCCATATCATCGTAAGGGTCATCTCCAGGAGATGGTGATCTAGGGGGAGAAAGTGGAGGTGGTCGGCGACGAGGTGCATATCCTCCAGTAGAGATACGAGCAGTATTGCATCTATAGGGATGACGACAAGGAGGGGACAAAGATGAATCTGAAGAAACGTTGTGAGGGATTCGGCGAGCAGGACACAGAGATTGTTTATGTCCTGGGGCCCATCGGAGACAGATGGGACATTGATACGAGGAACATTCGACTCGGGTATGTCCTAGGAATCTGCAATGGAAGCAGGTGAACTGGTAAAGTGGATGAGAAGGAGGAAGAGGAGCGTGTCTTCCTGCTTCATGAAAAGTGTATTCTGCTCAAGTAACGGCTTGGAGTTCTTCAGAATTAAGAGGGGAAGAGGACACAGACGGAGTGGAGGATTGTTCGGGAATGGATAGATGGATGGGTGTATTATTTCGATGATTCAATTCTCGGAGGTAACAATCTACGTCAGCCATGAATTCTCCAAGTTCGAGTTGGTAGGCTAGGATGCCTAAGGCTCCGGTTAGTTCACTTCGGATATTGGCGATGACAGTGGATAAGAAGGCGATGGTTGGGTCGGTAGACTGGATGTTTCCCACGTTTAATTGTTGGGCCTGGAGGAGAGCGTGGTATAACGCGAGTAGGGGAGACTCCATGTCTAAGTGAGCGTTGATGGGTACGGCGAGGTGGGAGTTATTCATGATGGTTTGGATTCGGGCAAGGTATGGTCCATCAGGGAAGCCGTCACGAATTCAATGAACAAGGGGTGGTACGTCGACGGAGAGAATTGGGCATCTAGATGGTGAAGTTTCGTCGGAGAGAACAGTTTTGGCGAGATAGACATTCCAGCCAGCGGTGGCAGCAGTGGAAGATAGGGTAATAGAAGACTTGGTGGGGAAAAGGCGAGAGGGAGAAGTACGGTTGGAGGCCATGGCATTCAGAGAAGGTCAATGGAAAAATCGTGAAAAGGTATGTATGAAAAGAAGAGCAAAGCCAGTAGAGAAACAAGATAGAAAGAAAGAGAGAGATAAAATGACGGCAAAGAGGAGTTTCGTGTTATTGTTTCTTCTCATCCAAGGGGGCACTCACTTAGAGGCACCATGTCTTGGAGAAGTATGAGGGGAGAAGATCTTGGGGAGTCGTTTCTTATAATCTAGGAGAACGGACTTTGAATGTTTCAAGTTAGACTCTGGTTCCCAGGAGTCATTGGTGGCAGAGTATCCTTTCCATTGGATCAGGAAGTGGAAGCCCATCAGGGTTTTCCGATGTTTCAGGATACATTCTACTTCGAATTCTTCATTTCCGTCAATAAGTTCCAATGGTGGTTGAGGGAAGTTCTTTCCATGGATCGGGTTTTCCTTGTATGGAGTTAGCAGGGATGCGTGGAATACAGGATGGGTTTTTCCCCAAGAGGCTGGTAATCAGAGTTGGTAGGAGACCGGAGACAATACTTTTGTGATAAGGAAGGGGCCTTCTCGTTTGGTTGCGAATTTTGGGTTGACAATGTTTCATTTTAGGTTTTTGGCTTCCAGCCATACCTTTTGTCCTTTAGTGAACGGAATGAATTTCTTTCAGTTTCGAGCTGTCATGGTTTGTCTGGAGAGTTCGTGAGCGGCGAGGGCTTCATTTCTAGATGCAAGGAGTTCCTTGATATGAATGTTGGCGGCAGGTACATTAGAAGTTGAGAAGATGGAAGGAAGGGCTCGGGGTTCATAGCCCATCATGAGAAAGAATGGGGATTTACCGGTAACAGAATGAGGGCAGTGATTATGAGTGAATTCTGCCATAGGGATTTGTTCTGACCAGGTTGTTGGGTTAGATCCGCAGAATATCCGGAGATAGGTCTTGACTTCTTGGTTCACACGTTCAGTTTCTCCATCAGTTTGAGGATGATAAGCGGTGGAGAGAGCAAGGTTGTAGTTGAGGAGGTTTCCTAGAGCTTTGGCAAAGGCGGAGGCAAATTGTGGGCCACGATCTGAGATGATTTTGTCGTAAAGTCCAAATCTAGAGAAGACTTTGTGATAGAATAGAAGGGCTATTCCTTCAGCGGTGGCAGTTTTCTTGGTAGGACAAAGGATTACCCCCTTTGTAAGGCCGTGGTCCACCATGACCAAGAGGGAATCGAAGCCAGAGGAAAGGGGAAGGTCGGTGATGAGGTCACAGAATAGCTGTTTGAACGGGAGTGTGATGGAAGAGGGAATTGGAGTGAGTGGAGGGCATGTCGGATGGGTGTTGACTTTGTTTTGTTGGCAGATGGCACAGCCCTCAACATACTTAGTAACATAGGATGCGAGTCCGGGCCACCAGAATTCAGCAGCTACCAGGGCATGGGTTTTCAGGATACCAGGGTGTCCAGCAGTTTCATGGTTGTGACAACGTTGAAGGATGGTGCGGCAGAGTTCCTCATTAGGAGGTACGTAGATGTGTCCTTTGTAGATAAGGATGTCATCAAGAAGTTGCCAGTCCGACAGTCGTGACTTTAATGGGGCTGGTAGTTCATCAATGTCTTGGAACTTTTTGAGGAGTAGGGGATCGCTTTTGGAGTGTTTAGAGATTAGGGTTTTCAAGGTAGAGTCGATGAGTTGGACAAACAAGGATGGTGGAAGGAGGGTGGATTCAGTGTCAGTGTCAGAGGGAAGGAGATCAGGTTGTTGGGAGATAGCGTCAGGCCCAGAGAGGAGTTTTCCAGGTACGTGAATCAGTTTTAGATCAAAGTCTGAGAGGTCGAGAAGCCATCAAGCTTGTCGTCGGTTTAGATGTTGAGGTTTACGGAAATATGTAAGATTTTTATGGTCTGTGAAAACCTGGACAGGAAATGGGGAGCCAAGAAGGTATTGGTGCCAACCTTTCAGGGCGCGGAGAATGGCAAGGAGTTCTCTGTCATAAATATCGTAATTGCGTTCTGCTGGGGAGAAGGATTGAGAGAGGTAGGAGCAGGGATGCCATTCTCCATTGCAATCGGTTTGAAGGAGGATGGCTCCAGAGGCGAACGCGGAGGCATCTGTGGCGATAGCAAAGAGTTTGGAAGTGTTGGGGAGTTGGAGTACAGGTTTCTTCAGAAACTGTTCTTTTAGCGTGAGGAAGGCGGAGTGGCATGTAGAAGACCAGTCCCAGGATTGGTTTTTCTTGGTTAGGTCTATGAGTGAACGGGCGATATTGGAGTAATCAGGGATAAATCGTCTGTAAAAATTCGCGAATCCAAGGAAGGATCGCACTTCTTTTACAGTAGAAGGGGTCGGCCATTTAGAAATTCCATCTAGTTTGATTGGGTCCATGGTGATATGTCCTGGTTTGACTACAAGTCCGAGATATTTGACTTCCTTTGTGGCGAAGGAATATTTTTCTAGTTTAAGGTGAAGGTCAAGCTCTCTCATCCATTGAAGAACTCGTTTAGTTCATTCGGTATGAGTGGTTTCGTCAGGGGAGAAGATTAGGAGGTCGTCCATGTAAATGACGAGCCATCCTTCTGCTATCATGTCTTGGAAGGAGTCGTTCATGAATCGTTGAAAGGTGGCTGGGGAGTTCGATAGTCCAAAGAACATGACGAGGGGTTCAAAGAGTCCTTTGTGGGTGAGGAATGCTGCCTTCCATTGGTCTCCATCCTTTATCCTTACATTGTTGTATCCCCATTGTACGTCAAACTTAGTAAAGACCTTAGCATCTTTAAGTTTATCGATGAGGTCAGAAATTAAGGGAAATGGGTATGCGTCTTGAATGGTGTGTTCATTGAGATATCGGTAATCCTGGCAGGGGCATAGTTGTCCATCTTTCTTTTTGACGAAGAAGAATGGGGATGCTTGGGGAGATTGCAAGGGTCGGATTTTGTGGGCAGCTAGGTTTTCTTCAATGAATTCTTCTGTGGCTCTTCATTCATCGGTGATTAGTGGATATAGTTTACCAATCTTTGATATGAAGGATTCATCTAGTTGGATGGCGTGGTCATAGGGTCTGGAAGGGGGAATATGATCTGTGGCTTCTTTTGAGAAGACTTCGGAGAATTCAGAGTATTCAGGAGGAAGGGTCGTTTTTGGTTTGGCTTTTTCTGCAGCCATAGCTAGTTCAGTGGTGGTAGTCAATTTCTGGACAAAAGGGGAGCTTAGGGGAGCAAATCGGCTTCCGAATTTCTGGATACGATCTAATGTCCTCTTTTGTTGGGCTCGTAAGAGGAATTCTTCTGGAGATTCGTACTGTGCAGAAATGTCTCCTTCGTTGAGATAGTCAAAGAGTTGAGTGTCGGTTACTCGGTTGACCATGACGTGGCAAGGTGGTTTTACAGGGAAGAATTGTTTGGTTTCATGGGAAGAGATAGCTGATACCTGGGTTTGGTAAAGTTCGGCTGACTTGTCGATAGATTCAGGGATGGACAGTGTTCCTAGCATCCAGTTGATGGCGGGGTTGGCTTCTTTCAGCCAAGGCAGTCCTAGAATGGCGTTCTGTCTTCCACAATTCATGACATAAAACTTGGCGGATTGGGCGATTCCGTTAATAGCGAAGAAGAGGTCAGCAGTAAACAGGACCTTTCCATTGGAGTTTGTGGAAGTGTCGACATTTCAAATAGTAAGGGGTTTAGAGAGTCGATGGGTAGGAATTTTGTTCTTTCGAACAAACTGCCAGTCGATGCAGTTTATGTCAGCTCCAGAGTCTATGAGAGCAGTGGTTTCGACGGTTTTCAGGGTACCTGGAACGATGATTTCGATAGGGAGGTTCATGGAATTCTTATTCATCGTTACTGTTACATTGGTACTGGAAGGGAACGATCACGTTGATCGAGGTTCCCGTTTTAAAAATCCTTCATTATGTATTCCACTTTCTGGACTACGGTTTCTTCTTCATCGTCTTCGAGTAGTTCTGGGAGTTCCTCAACTTTGGCAGTGGTAGGTGGTTCTTTTTGGATAAGAGGAACGAGTTTGACTCGGCATTCCTTAGCCATATGTCCTTTTCTTCGGCATCTGAAACAGATTCCTTCTTTCTGGCATTTAGCACGTTCAGCAGGGGTAAGTTTCTTTGGAAACGTGACGTTGTCTACATCCATGGCGAACGGATCACGTTCTGGGGTATTGGTCGAGGGGTTTCTGGGGATGAATGGGCGGTTGGGTTGTCTGTTTCGTTGAGCGACTTCTCTGGCTCATTCACTTTTATTGAAGAAAAGGGTGGCTTTGTCATACCATTTGGTGATTTTGGTAGGAGCGGTGTCCATGGAGAAGATTCAGGTCATGAGCCAGGTGGGAAGTCCTGCCAAGAAGTATTCAATGAGTACATTGTCTTGTTGGCTTAATTTAGCCAAGGCAGCGTGGTTCTAGAAGGAGGCGATGTATTCGGCAAGGGATGGTTTGAAGGTTCGAGAATCTTTCTGGTAGATCATTCTAGTGGTGGCAAGCCATGCAATGGCATTAGACTCTACGTTGTAATGTTTGAAGGCCTTTTTGAAGGCGGTGACAAAGTCGTCGTATTTTTCCATAGTGACGGTGGTACCAGAAATGGTGGTGGATCTAAAGGTATTTGCCCAGGTGAGGGCTGCCCCTTTTGTCATGAAAGAAAGGGCAAAAGCGATTTTCTTGTCATCGTCATCATAGATCATCTTATTGACGGTGAGATAAAAGGTTACTGAGTTAAGCCATTGTTCGGCTTTCTGGAAGTTGCCATCGAAGGTTTCAGGGGAGTTGAGATGAAGTTCAGTGAGTTTAGTGATGGAAGTCATTGCTGGAGTGGTGGGTGGTGTGATGGGTAATTGGAATGTGGAATTACGAGTTACTGGGGTTGGAGAGGGTGGCGTGGGAGATCTGGGGATCAATGCTGATGCGGCTAGCTGATGGGCTAGATCTTGATCGAGTTGTTGTTTGGAGGGGGACGGGAGTGGTACGTCCTGATCAGAAGTCGAGGGAGAGCTTTCTTGTGGCTCTTCAGAATCAGAGGTTTCTGGAAGCGGGGTGGAGTCACAACGGATACTCCAGAGCCGATAGTTCAATGATGGAGTTCGAGGAGGAATGGTGACTGACTAAGATCAGTCGTTGCTAGATGAATAGTCTAGTCTTTTGTTACAGCTAGCCCAGGTAGGGATAGACATAGCCTCTGGTTTGTTACGGCTAGCCCAGGTAGGGATAGACGTAGCCTCTGGATCAAGGGTTCGTCCTTTGGTCTAGTTCAAAGGATGTCGAGACGAATGAACTTGTTAAAGTTCCTGGAGCGCTCACTCAAAGTAGAGCAGAGTCTTCTTGAAAAGGAGATGAGATTTCAGAGGAGACTAGACTAAAGTACATGATCGGGAAAACTAGGTTTATATAAGTACAAGACTGACGCACGGACCAAGTTAAGGGCAAGCATGGAATGGAATGGAATGTGAAGGAAATCGGACAATTAGTAAAGGAACTTGACTAACGAGAATCCATGACTCGAACATGAGAAAGTAAAGGTTAGTCAACAGGAACCGAAAGCAATGAAGCAGAGACGAGAAAGTAAATCGGAGACTGAAGAAAAGAATAAGTCGTAACACTCGTACAATGTCAACTGGAGGTAAGCACCTACTGTACACTACATATAACTACCTACTCACATACCGCAGTCCTCACGGACTCGTGTTACAGGTAAATAGCAATATAGTCTCGTACAATGTCGACTGGAGTCCTCATGGACTCGTGTTACAGAACAACCATTCCCCAACAGTTAAAGCAGAGATAAAATGATGAGTAAACAAGGACAGTCAAGGACCTGCCACCACACAGACCCAGGTGAGAAAGGAAGTTAGCTAAGCAAGAACACTGGAATCAAACCAACAAGAGAAGGGCTTAGCAAACCAGTGAAGAGATCACAACATGCAACATTATGAGAGAAACATTGTAGGAGGAAGTTGTCCAAGTGAAGGTTTAGTTAAAGGGATAGACCATAATGTCATCTGGATAGAAGGCAACAAGGAAATAGAAGAATGAATCAAAGGTGAAAGGAAATGAGTGTTCAAGATGGAAGGTAACAAGGAAGAGATTGGAATGAAGATGGATAACTGTAACATTACCCCTTTCATAGAATTGAAACCCTGGTTCAACATCTCTAAATCCTGTCCAGTCCATCAACATCACCATTGGAGATAATGTCATCATCATCATCATCCCTGCAGCAGCAATCATTAGCAAGGTGCCCAAGGTTGTTGCAGGTACATTGGAGAGGAGTTTGGCTCCATGAATGATGGTGTCTCGGTCGATGCCATCATAAAACATCTACTCAAGGATTGGACACGTGGTATCCTCCCCATGATCCCGTTGAATCCTTGTTGCTGGGACGTGGCAGGTTTAACGGCCAGTCTGCAGCAACTGTTCTCCAGCTGTAATCGCAATCGGAGTCTCAAAGAACATCTTACGCATATCCTTGCAGGACCTGGACGCCACACTCTTCCACCACCCCTCATCTCTGCA
>JBBPKJ010000208.1:0-36672 GCA_038089195.1 Brasilioporus rufonigricans
CGACAACGACCCCGACGTCTACGACAACCAGCCCGTCGCCTACGAACACCAGCCCGTCGGGGAGCTGCACGGGCATCTCTGCGTGGGCGAACAACGTAGCCGTAAGTCCCTCGAGTTCATTCGTCCTGAGTTGTCATTGCTCAATTCGTACCTTCTTCCCCATTCTACCCTATAGTACGTCATCGGGAATGAAGTCACCTACAAGTGAGTCCACCATCCCACTCCCACTGGGAAATCTAGCTAGACGCTAATGCACTTGAACCTTTCAGCGGCGGCCTGTGGACTGCGAACCAGTGGAACCAAGACGAAATACCGGGAGGTGAGCGTTTGGCATCTTTTCTCTGGATGGTCGGGCTGGCTTGCTCATGCACATGTTTGCAACGCTCTTAAGGTCCCTCTGGCGCTTGGAACTACAATGGCGCGTGCTGAACGTCTGGGTATGGATCGTGTCCAGTGGCGCGCAGAAGCTTATCTCGTCGTGCGTTGAAAGTTGGGTCGTATTTATGGAAGGATCACGACGATGGTTGCAGTCGAACGAATATATGATTAGTTAGATTCACATTTGGAGTTTACGATGTATTCATATCTGGTGACGACGCGGGATTGCGAATGACGATGTCTTGTTGCTTATCATGATGAAGGATTCTTTCGGGGCATCTCCACCGTGCCAGCTGGTAGCTGCACTTATGGTAGTCCGTCATTCCTTGCAGTGACTCCAACATTCGTCGCACGGACTCACACCGTTGCCACGCGCTACCTTCACGCAATCCATGAATTAGCTAGTAATAGACTGCCGAGTAGCACTGGCAAAGGGATCTGATGATCTAATCTTGACTTCGGTCTCCCACCATCTCCCCGTCCAAGCCTCGCAACTCGTCTTTGCGCACTTTTCAAGTCCACTTTCCACGCTCACGAAACACGTAATCCCTGTTCAATTTCTAACGCTGATCAGTACCTACTCACTAGCAGTACTTGCGCTCGCTCCATCCGTCAAGCCGTCCTTGAAAATGGAAACCACTCAGCCTGCCAAAAGAACTGAAGAAGGCCACGATGTGCTCCTCCCACCGAACGGCCCTTTCGTTCCTCCGAAAGGCGACGTTTGTTTCGTCAACAACCTTCCCACAGAGCTCCTTTGCCGCATATTCGAACTGAGCTCCGCAACCGACGACGGCCCGAATGTGGAAGCAGTCGACCTGACAGATTACTGGGATAGACATTGCAGTCTTTACCAATAGACTGAGAGTCGAGGTGAAGACGAAGATGGGGACGAGGATGAGGATGAAGACGAAGATGATGGTGAGCCTGATGGTGGAGGTGATGATGACGGAGGAGATGACGAAGACGATGGTGCAGAAGTAGACGAGAGCAGAGAAGCAGACGAGAGCAGAGATGAGGAAGAGGAAGGTGAAGAAGGTGATGAGGAGGACTCGACTGACGACGGGGGTAGTGCCAATGCCGCCACACCCTTCCGTCCCTACTGCTCATTTCTGGGCTCACTCCCTCTCGTATCGTCCATTCCCGATCATCATTTCCCATGTCTGCAGCCACTGGTGCAATGTCGCACTCTCGAATTCGTCCCTCTGGACTAATATCAAGATCCATCCAGTACAAGGTCAACCATACGAACTCGAATCGATGCTGTTGGAGCGAAGTAAAGACCTCCCAATAAACGTTCGCATTGATAGCCGATACTACGAATTAGATTCAGATGCTGAACTGCCTGCGGACACCAACATCTGGCCTCTATCTTCTATACTGGTTCCTCACATCCATCGCTGGCGCACCATGGACGTCAACGTTTCGGATTACCCCTTCATGTACGTATTTCTAAGGGCATTCTTCGACTCTTCCATTTCTGTTGCTCCTCGACTCACGACGCTCAAACTGTACTACGACCCAATGACGAATTTCGAGGAATTTGACAATTTCGAGTATCCCAGATTGTTGAAGCATCTCACCCTATTTAGTGATTTAGCACCTTTCCTGACGAAGCTGGTCCCTTTCGGAGTGCATGTCGATTGGGAGTGGCTCAGAGTTCCGTTGTGTAATGTTATGGGTATATTGCATCACCTCTCTAACTCACCAAGTTGACTAGTGACCGTATACTTGTAGGCCACCGTATGCTACTGTACATCGGCTACCAGCCAACCGTCGTTGGTTGATAGTGGCAGCAGAAATGTTTCGCCAAGATTAGGAAGCAAACCGAAAATAAATGTTGAAAAAAGAAATCCGAGCTACCTCTTGAATGTGAAACCCAGGCGAGTCTTGCCAGGAGATAAGCTCATGCAGTTCGTCGTAGATAGTTTCAGGTATGGATTCTTTGCATCTCTCGCTCTCCGTGACTTCCCAGTTTGAACAACCGTCGCGGACGCCTGGTCCCTCCAGCTACCCTCCTGGTAAACTGGCTGAAAGCAACCCATCCTTGTCAAGTCTTGAACATACGTCCAAGGATATTTGGAGTGGTCTCAAGTTGATGGTTGTCAACGTCGTTCAGAGAGTAATAATAGTCGCAAATCATGCGTTTCTCTCGAGCTGTTGCGAGTTACTGTTATTGGTATTACATTGCCCTTACCAGACTTACTGATAGCCTGGAGGAGGGATTCCATATGATTGGTCGGTCTTTATCTGTCTTCGTCTTAACAAGGAGGCGACGAAGGAATAATGCTAAGTATGGACTAGCTCGAGCCTGCTTGTCAGGTTCTCCCCCAGATGGACATACTTGCTAGTAGATTTTATAAGAGTTCATCGAGGGAATGGATTATCGCAGGTCATGGTAAGCGGAAGGGGCGGCAGAGGTAATCGATGACCATCCGTCGCTGCCAGTATCCCTCATCATGTCCTGTCTCCGAAATAAATGCTGACTAACTTCACCAGTTGATGAATGTCACTCTGGTGATCGAATGGTCACGTTACACAAGGTTTCAGCTATATAGACTGGAGAGGACCACGGCAAGAGAAGACCTGGACGACCCAGGTAGCTATCGTGCAAAGAGATAAGACCACAACATCGGGTCGAGGTCGTGAAAAATGCTGTTGCAGAACCAAAAAAAAAAATCATGTCATGAAAAGCGTATATCCCAACATCGTAAAAAGGTTGGCGAGAAAACACAAAACGACTAACTCGTAGCGCGTATCAGAAAAGAAAAAGAAAAACAGGTTCAGAAGCAGAAAAATTAGCCAGCGAGTATCGAATACAACGGCCAATTAAAACAATCATATACTATACGTTACACCTGCCATTTTCGCACGTGCATCAAAGGGGACGCCGGTGACAAGGGGAGAACGCCGACGCTCAACGTGTGTTTATGTGTCTGGGAAGACGCCGAGCGACGATCGCGGTGTTTCATATCGCTCGGGAGGCTTCGCGGTATCGAGGTACTCGATGGTCGCGACCAAGTACTAAACGGATGCGGCTGCGGGTTCGCAGGGCTCGCTTTAGCGGCGGCAGGCGGTGACATCGAACCAATGGGTTCCACAGAAGTCGTGGCCGACGTTGGATGGGTTCGACTCCAGGATGGAAGTCGCTTACTTGATCGAGACCCCGCCGCATTCGACGACAGTTTCGAGACCCCAGCGTCGACGCTTCCGACCCTATGTGACTTCACCGGTGTACAGGAAAAACTCTGTGCGCGCATCGGTGCGAGCGGGTGAAGATCGTTTGGAGAAGAATGGTTCGGACAGGGGTTGGCTATAGACAACCGAAGATCAACGGAAGCAGTACGGTGACTCGTCGTGCGCTTATCGCCCTTCTGGACTTGATTTAAAAGGTGACCCGGCTCCAAGCGCCGTTGGACAGGAGTGGCAACGGGGGAAAATGGATCCCGCGGCAAAGGGACGTTCGATATACGAGGGGAATGCGTACGCTGACGCGGGAACGAGATACCGATACCTTGTTGGACGACCACTGGTTTGGAAGTGGGTGGTTCGTTTTCATCAACGTGTGCGCCACGAGAGATAGACTGCGAATACTTGTGTTTTTTCTGTCTTGCCTTCCTGGGCGAGGTATGCTGGACACAGAACTTCGGATGTCTGGGCGATGTGATGCTGGGGTTGATACGCACATCGAACTGTTTGATATCGGTGAATGGTATGGATGCCATGCGTGGGCTGGCAGGGGTAGAAGTCGGAGGGGAGAGCCGAAGGTGACGGCACGCGGAGCAACCACTGCGGAACCCAGAAATGGAACGGTATCGTGGCGACACGGTAATGCTAGTGTCCTCGGGATCCGGAGTACCTACCCTGCCAACCTGGCAAGACTGGTATCCAGCATCAGAATGACCTTCATTCAGATCCGGAAGAGCATGCGCGGGCCTCTGTGCCGAATCGAGAACGCAGGACCGAGATGGCGATGGCGATGAAAGTGTTAGCGGGAATGATTCTCGGTGCTGGCTCTCCCTCTGCAAATTTGAGCCGACCCACCTCACCCTGAGGAAAGCATAAGGTGCGCGATTGAGATCTAGACTGGTTGAAGCGGAGCCCTCGTCTATAATTCCTGCCAGGTCGCAAGCAAGCTTGTGGATGCCTCCGGGACTGTATCGATAGTCCGGGTCGAGAAGTCTCCAATCGCGTAACTTGTCCAACACTGAAGGTAAAACGGACGGATCGCTTTGCTCTGCTGAACTGATCGTATGGTCGAGTTGAAGAGCGTCGCAGATGGAAAAGAGCAGCGCAGGTTGGAACTGGGAGACACGAGGCGTCGGTTGAGATTTGAGATGGGACGGCAATAGCATCAGGAGGCGGTCGAGAACTCGCTTGCCCCTAGCTGACAGCTGAACATGACGGGAGGCAAAATCCGCAACGGAGTCTTCCTTCAACCAGGGAGACCGGGCATGATGATTGGGTGGGCATTCCGTCATAATGTTCGTAAAATCTGGCGAGCGCTTCGTGCGACAGCGGACAGGTTACAGGTAAGCAAGTGTATGAGGATGGTTCAGTCGTGAATGAAACGATGGAAAAAGACTTGGTATACATCCGAGACAACGTTCCAATGCCAAACTCAGGTCAAGTAGAAACTTTTGATATGGGGAATACCAAACATTGTGGAAAGGCTCACCAGGTAGGGACAAGTCTCGCCAAGTCTCATTTTTGGCTTCCAAATGCAAGCTTACGAATTCTCTTTCCCTGCTGGATCGGTCATTAGCTAGCGCTTCAGCAAGCTCCAAGGCTTATAGTTACCTGGATGCCTTCTTCTACAACGGTCCTTGCATCTCAGGTAGCGGGAGGCAAAGAACAGACATCGACCATGTGTCCCAACTCCCAAGTACATAGCCGAATAATGTTCGTAAAATTAGGCGATGGTTTAGTAAACTGAAACTCATTCTCCCGACCCTGCCGACTGCCCGGAGCCCCTCGGAGCCTCTTGCTGACCGAGCCATAGTGCGGGTCGCTCCTAACCTCTTACTGTGATTGGTGCCAACAGTTTTCCAGTGCTAAGAGATCGCCATATATGTGTAAACGCCAAGTCGCATTTGCTCGGCACTCCGACCGGAGCAGGCCTACTATGTAGACTCTTCAGAGCAAGCATCATCATAAGGGTACCGCCAAGCCAATTTTGCAGTGTGGCACCCGTCGGGTGATCATACAATATTTCGCCCACGCTCTCATGCCCATTAGTGGCAAATAATCCCGTAAGGTCTACGGAATTGCCGAGTTTGAGACATGATGCATGATTATCAATAAAATTACCTGGTTTTGTGGCACATACCACGCGCTTCCCGTCCGATAAGGTTTTTGCTTCCGTATCCCCAAAGGTTTGCGGTTCTTTTCGATCTGACCTTGGTATGTGTTCAGGTGTTCAAGCTCATGGTCAAGTACTCAGCGAATACTGTCCTCGCCCCAAGGACCCCGAAGAACAACAGTTCCCATCGAGGCCGCCGCATCAGCTGATTAGTCTTCCATACATGAGACCCGTGATCGGCGGTATCCCTTCATTCGGCTAGCGAGGAGATGTCCCGACCGATTCGGCCGAACAGGTCAAAAGGTTCTCGGCCCCCTTCAAGTTCCTTCTACCACGCCTATCCATCAATCATTCATATATGGGGTCAATATTGGTCTGGAAGACGACTCCAACGGCTCGAGGGAGGTAAGGCCTGTCATACGCAATAAGTTTAAAGGGAGACGATGGCATGACTCTGCAGCATCCTTGAACCAGATTGACGTAACTAGGAGCAACGGCACCGGTTATCGAGACATGGGTAGCATGTAAAACTTGCCTCCCGATTACGTTGGTAGAGGCTAGGGTAATGCCGATTCGAATGGGAGCAAATCAAGTCTCCTTCCAAGGCGGGCCTCAATCGGGAGCGCAGCATCTTCTGGAAGCACGACACGTACCTTTCATAGGTGTCCTGAGCACGTATTATGTGAGGTCGGTCATTGGATGATGTCTCCTATGATGTAGGGATACTAGGTGAGCTTCCTTTGATCCCGTCATGGTCGGCCAGCTGAGTACGTACCATGGTCGGTGTTTGTTAGTTTCTGGGAAACTCCCGCTCCCTGGGTAACTAGGGATATGTTCAATCGTGGTAGTCTGTTGATCCGAGCGTCCCATGGGGCCATATGGCACTGACAAAGAGAACCTTGTGCACGACGTTCGGGTCAGCTTATATAAGCATTGGTATACTTCGGGGTCCGTGTGACTAAAGTATCGTTGAGAATTTCTGCCCCGCCAGGCAACTGACATTGGCACTCGCAAAATCGAGATTCGGAGTCTGTCTTCCAGCACTTCGGAGAGTGATTTACGAAGAATGGAAGAGTCGTTGTCATCCTGCCGGTTCTTCTTGGAGATTGATGTCCACCTGGTGACGGTCTGCTCAACGTTGAATGGTACCACGATACAAGCACCGGAAGTCTTTCTGACGGACATCCGCCACCGGAGTCATGAATTCAGTAGATATGGACAAAGTTTCATGCGTGAAAGGTACGTCCTAGGCTCTCATGAATTGACAAACAGATAGAGGCCGCTATGGAAGGGGTAACATTGGCAAGACGATCAGACTTCCAGGAATCCTGTAGGCTAGCCTTCTTGGAAATTTTTGTCGATGCTGCACTGTGACTTCCACCCAGGGACCATCAGCGCAACAGATCGCTGACGTGTACGCATCGGGAAAGCATTTACACGATTGGCCTGTCGTATTCCCGTCTGCTTTGCGGTAATCCCTCATATCGGTCTCGCACCCCCGACGGATCATTCAGGCCCGACTCTATCAGCTATATTCCTTTCCGTTGGCCCCGTATCTAACTGTGTCACGGAGGTGGCTGCGTGAGACGGTCGTAACTTACGTCCGACCGCCAGTAACTTAATATTGCAGGGGAAGCTCGGGACCAGGTGTAATAGTGACTTTATCTTCGGAGGTTATGTAACAACAGGAGAGTGGACGAATCGTCCATTCGAAGTAACAGAAGAAACAAGAAGCGGAAAGTCACTCGCTTTCCTCGGACTCGAGCCGACTATTTTAATGGCCTTCCCTTTTGTCGCTCAGCACAAGTTTGAACCCGTCCGATTTCTCCCGTCCATCGTACTATGAGGTCCTCGGCGCAGGATACTGTCGCGTATGTGCACTGATACATTAATGATGAGATTCCGCTAACTGATACATTAGCAGGTCGTCTCGTGGCGAAGTGTCGATCCCTGATCCAAATACTATCATACTTCCAGTATTTGCAGGACAAGGCACGGCAAGAATGAGCCTGAGCCATGCTGCCGACCAGGCAATTCGCGACGCGGACTCTTCCACAGGTTCCCTCCTCCTCTCTTCATGCCTCGATGTCTTTTTCGCCGAACTCGCAGCCCTATCCCCAGAGGAACTTGATCAGAGCGGCATATGTCCCGCTGATTTTGATGAGCCTCGTCGCTTACTTATACCTGACCCTAGCTACGCTAAAAACCACGTCATCTCCGGAATTTCTCTCTTCCTCGCACAGATACTACGCTATCAGTCCTATGTTCAGACTACTTCTCGCTCTTTGCTTCATCTCCTCGAAACCAACACCATCCATACCGTCGGAGTCCTTGGTCTATCGTCTGGGATTTTCCCTGCTTGCGTTGTTGCTGTCTCCCACAACCCACTTTCCTATATCACCGCGACGGTCGAAGTCTTTCGCTTAGTATTTTGGATCGCTCTGCGGGTCCTACAGACTACGAGGAAGCTGAGTACGGAGAAATCTGTGGACACAACCCTTCCTTGGAGTGTGGCCTGCCTTGGTTTGACGAAAACTGATATTGAGCGACAAATAGCCCGATTCGAACAAAAGGTTGGCTTGAGGTCGTACCTTCTCTTTGTGTCGCTCATTTAGCCTGTTCAGCATCCCCTCGCTCCCTCGCTTCATGTCACGGCGGTCCTTGACGAAAGGAACGTGACAGTTTCAGGTCGACCGGACCTACTGGTCAGATTTTCGATCTTTGTGTCTAGGCACTGCACTGTGCATTCAACGACGGTCGATGCGCTCTATCATTCGGACCTACATTTTCCAGGTACTCGAGACCGGATTCTGGCAGATATTCAGAAGAGGAACATCCGATTTCCGGATTACCAAGATCTCCGCTGTCCTTTGAGATCAACTATATCTGGAGATATAGCCCGACCTAGCTCCGCTTACCCTTCACTAGTCGACCTGGTGCTTGACATGGTACTAGTTTACCCTGTGAACTGGGATCTTGTTGCAAAGAAGGTGGCGTCTGTCGTTCCACCCGACGTGGGACTTTTAGCTATCAATATCGGTCCCGGATCAAGCACTCTCCGAGCTTTAGAGAGAGCCGTGCCTGATTGCATACTACGTTGCGTCGACGCTACTTCGGATACACGTGAAGAAGCCGCTCCTACCCCTGCAAAGCAAGAGCCTATCGCCATCATCGGTATGGCAGCCCATACACCGGGTGCTGCCAACACCACTCAGTTATGGGAGGTACTAGAAACAGGTATCAGTACCGTTTCAAAGGTTAGCATAGCGGATATATGCCCTTAGGATGGCTGATGTATCTATCTAGATTCCGGAAGACCGTTTCAAATTCCTTGCGGCTAATGTTGAGCCATCTCCCATCCAGGTCGAAACGGGCAATTTCATGTCTGATTTTGCCGATTTCGACCACAAGTTTTTCAAGATCTCTCCACGGGAAGCAAGGAGCATGGATCCACAACAGCGTGTTCTGTTGCACACGGCTTATGAAGCTCTCGAGAGTGCGGGATATGTTCCTGATGCAACACCCTGTTTTCGACGTGCCACATTCGGCTGCTATATCGGGGCAGCAACCCAAGACTATGCTGAGAATCTTGCCGACAACATTGACATTCACTATAGCACTGGTGGGACTTCTATTTAATACTTTCTGATCGGGTCGAATTGATATCATCTCAAGGCACATTGCGGGCATTCTTGAGTGGCCGCATATCGTATGCCATGCAGTTTGGTGGACCCTCTGTCGTGGTGGATACTGCTTGTTCGTCTTCCGTCGTGGCGATTCATCACGCATGCAGAGCTTTGATGATGAAAGACTGTAACACAGCGCTCGCAGGTGGCGTTAATATCATGACCAGTCCCAATGTAGGTTTGTGGTGCCTCATCTGGTACAGCGGAATAACGGGTGATACAGATGTTCGTTGGGTTGGAACGAGGTCACTTTTTGAGTCCCTCGGGTCAGTGCAACAGTTTCGATGCATCCGCTGACGGTTATTCTAGAGGGGAGGGTTGTTGCTTGTTCGTGCTAAAGCGACTGAGTGATGCCATAGTGGAGAACGATAACATCATGGGTGTCATTCGAGGAGTCGAGGTTAATCAGAGTGGTCTAGCACCATCAATCACCCACCCCCATAGCCCTACGCAGGCCGATCTCCTCAAGACGCTCCTAAGGAATTCTGGTATTTGTTCGACTCGTGTTAGCGTTGTCGAAGCCCACGGTACCGGAACGGAAGCAGGAGACTCGTGCGAGCTCGCGAGTATCCGTTCGGTTCTATCTCAGGGTCGAATTCGAGACAATCCTCTTCATATTACATCGATCAAGGGGAATATCGGCCACCTAGAGGCGGCGTCGGGGGCCGCAGGACTCTGCAAACTTTTGCTAATGTTACGATATAACCTCATTCCGGCTCAGATTTCCTTGAAAGCTCTCCATCCTCTTATTCCTCCCATGGACGTCGATAACACGATCATCGACACGTTTTCTGTTCCATGGGTTTCTGAATCTGCCCCTCGAGTGGCAGTACTCAATAATTTCGGTGCTGCGGGCTCAAACGGAGCATTGATACTCGAGGAGCACATCAAGCCGAATCATCCTTCTAGCCCCTCGTCCGTCGTATTTGGTATTTCAGCCAGATCACCCGAAGCACTTGAAAGTCTGCGGTCGCGTTATATGCAGTGGTTTGGCGACGCTCAGAACTACGACGTACCTTTCTGCGATATCGCCTACACCGCTACCGCTCGCCGTCAAATGTACCCTTTCCGATTGGCGGTTACTGCGAGGGACAAGGGACAGCTTATTCGAGCTCTCGACGCTGCGCCAGTCACCTGCGTCGAGCCGCACGGGGGTCAGGTGGTATTCGTGTTTTCTGGACAAGGAAGTCAGTATCTCAATATGGGTGGTTCCCTTTATGCCACGTCGCTGGTCTTCAGGAACTGTATCGATCGGTGTCAACGTTGCCTTCTCTCTCTTGGCTATCCTGGCATACTCCCAATTATCTCGTCAGAGATCTCCGACTATGTCCTTGGGGCGGACGAGGAGTTCGAAGCTTATCAGTGCGCTATACTTGCTGTAGAGTTCGGTCTTGCTACCCTGTGGAAACATTGGGGAGTGATTCCTGCAGGGGTTATCGGGCAGAGGTGAGCTATCGACTTGCCTTTTGGGACCACGCTGAGTAGTGCATTTAGTCTAGGAGAGTATGCCGCGATGGTGACAGCCAACGTTTTATCAATCGAGACTGCGCTTTCTATCGTGGCAAAGAGAGCCCATTTGATGTCTCGAGCATGCGCCATCGGGAATACAGGAATGGTTTCCGTCAACCTCCCTTCCGCACAGGTGCAGGAGATTCTGACGACTGACGCGTCATATTCGAACGTGACGGTTGCGTGCGTGAACACGGCGTCCTCCTGTGTAATCGCTGGCCCCGTCAATGAACTAAAAATGTTGGCTGCCCATCTGACATCCATATCTGGTTGCAAGACGGTTGTTCTTCAGGCTCCACTGGGCTTCCATTCTTCTGCCATGGATCCGATTCTGGATGATCTCAGGGCTCATGTTGCGACACTTCCGATCCATTCCCCGACAATCCCTATCGCATCCAATGTATACGGAACTGTCGTCCCTGTTGGTGACGGCATCACATTCCGAGCCGACTACTTTGCAAAGCATTGTCGGCAGCCCGTTCTATTTTCTCTGGGTCTGCGAGAACTGGAACAATACATGGATTCCTCTCAAATTGCAGCCTGGATTGATGTTGGGCCGCATGGAATTTGTTTGCCCATGATCGAGGCGACGCTCTCGCTGTCCCAAGCGACCTTGTATCTTCCTTCGATACTCAAAGAAACTCCGGCGTGGGACTCGCTGACGGGCAGCTTGGCCCAATTGTACCGGACCGGTGTTCCTGTGGATTGGCGCCGTGTCTTCGACGAACGCTCTACTTGTTTTTGCGTGGATTTGCCAACGTACCCGTTTGACTCGCAGAAGTTCTGGGTACCCTACAGCAATGGTGCAGTCAACGCCACATCGGAGCCGACACTCCAATGTCCGGTCTCTGATCACCCAATGTTGACTTCCTGGTCTCAATACCCATCTCGACTAAACGGCAATGCAGCGATATTTGAAACGCCAATCAGCTACTTGGCGGGGTATATAGAGGGGCACAAAGTTGGTGGTTATGCGCTGTGTCCCGCATCCGTGTACCTAGAACAGGCTCTTGCCGGGGCAGTCATCACGCAACGCTACATGGAATTGGATTTCGGAAGGTCTATGCCTATTTTACGCGCCGTAGAGTTTTCTCGTCCCCTCGTCCTTCGGCCGGAGATCCGTCTGATCATCCGTACACACGTCACTGTCCACGAGGACGGTTCAGGTTCGTTCAGCATCTCTTCTAGGTTGGAGTCCTCGCGAGAAGAACACGTCCACGTCCATGGAGATTTACGCTTTTCTTCTATTCGAGAGACAACTTCGAATCTTGCTCTCGAGTTCCCTGGCATTGCTCGACGTCCAGAAGCTCTTACCTGCCAAGAAGGAACACCGGAGATATTTAATGCGCATGCCGCATACGAAGTGGTCTTTCCTCGGGTCGTGGAGTACACCAAAGACTATCATACCATTCAATCACTCACGGTCAGTGGGGACGGTTCCTCTGGCATCGCCCATGTTTTATTGTCCAGTCCCCTGGGTGCCCAACCCGTCTTCCTCGATACAATGCTTCATGTTGCAGGTTTCATGGTCAACCTGCGAGGCGATGTCTCAGACGCATATATATGCAGCGGCGTCGCCGTACTCAAAATACTACGTGATCTCGTCGACGACAAACAGTGTTACGCGGTTCATTGTACCAACAACTGGATTTCTTTGCGGGACTTTGTCACTGCAGACATAGTAGCCGTACAAGAATGCGATCCGCCGATCGTCGTGGCACAACTTCGAGGCGCACAGTTCCGTAGGGTCCGGTTGACGAGCCTTCATCGTGGCTTGGCCATCGCAGCAGATCCAGGAGGGATCCGGAGTCGCACGCGTACAGATTCCAATTCGATCATCACTCCCTCCTCTCCTCGCAGCGTCATCTTTGGTCGCTCACGTTCCAACACGCTCAGTACCATGTTCTGCGGCACTGGCCCTGGTACCGAAAAAAAGGATGTCGACGACGCGGATGAGTTTTATACGGGTTGCAGTGGGCCGCAGTCGCCGGAAACGTTGGTTTCGGAGGGCGGTGGCATGTTTGAGCAGCGTCCGTCAGGCGTGCACGGGGAGCGGATACGTAACATCATTGCCGAGGTGCTAGGGATCACAGATAGCGAGGAGATCAAAGATGACGCAGATCTCGGATCTCTCGGTTTGGACTCTTTGGGATCTATTGAAGCGCAGCAGGCATTCAGGGTTGCCTTGAACAGACCTATCCCGCACGACATTTTCACCAAGTGTCCCACGCTCTCAGCGCTTTGCGAGTTTCTCGCGGACGATCCGAACGACGCGGAGGTTTCGGATGTCAAGATCTATCATGACGACTCTCCCATCTATCACTCTCAGCCTCCGGACGTTACGCTTGTTTCGTTGCAGCAGTGTCCGGGGAGTTTGCACACTCCGCTTTACCTTGTGCATGACGGAAGTGGGCTCGTCAGTCACTATGAGCGTCTCTCCCCGTTGCACCGTGACGTATGGGGCCTCTGCAATCCTCGTTTCTTTTCTGATGAACCGTGGAAAACGCTCAAGGACATGGCCCAGGTATACGCGCAAACGATCGAGCAACATGTACACGGTGCTACTCCGATGCTTGGAGGTTAACTTTCCCCATTTTTTCATATCCACGCAGTGTGCGTCTGACGCAGGGCATCCTTTTGTCAGGCTGGTCGTTTGGAGGCATTGTCGCCTTTGAAGTCGCTCAGATTCTCACTTCTCGTGGTGTCAAGGTGAAAGGCGTCGTGTTGATCGATTCACCTTCACCGTCGGCGCCATCATTGTTGTCCAACACCCTCATTGACCGTCTCCTGCGGACCCAAGAACGTACCGTCGATTCGTCGATGACGACATTGGTCACGCGCCAGTTCAAACAGAGCACGTCATTGTTGGAAGGGTACGTACCCAGCGCACCTGACGCGCAGGTCTCGCTTGCTTTTTTGCGCTGTACTGCGGGATTCCGCCCAGACGACGTTGAGGACGTTGCTGCGTGGTTCTGCGAGCGTGACGAAGCTGTACGAAAGCAGATCGTCAAACCTTGGGAAGCCCTGGTTGGGGAGCCGATTCCGGTTTGGGATGTTCCCGGGCATCACTTTGAGCCATTTTCGCATGTCTATGTGAGTTGTTTGGGGGGATGAAGGACCCTTACTTCATTTTCGAGCGTGGTTATTGATCCCAGTGTGTAGGTCAATGAGACGTCTATACAGCTCGATCGTGCGTGTCGATACTTGGAAACACTCTAGAGAACAATCCTGCATTCGATTTTCGTTCACTTTTCTTATTTTTGTCCTTCTGGATCCACTCTCCCTATTGCTACGTTCACTGTGGATGGTCCGTTGAGCATGTCTTTTTCTTTTCGCTTTTTTCGTGGAATGGATTTTTACAATGCAGATTACACCGTATCGTGAAACTACACAATTGGAGGCTCCGTAGACTATTGCAAAATAGAGAACCGCGCGTATTGTAGCACGCACCTCGCGAGGCTATGTACGTTTGCGTTATGCTTCGACCACAATTCGCCCCGATTCTTCTCCACCCAAAATGATGATGTTTATATCATGCATGGACTTCGTACCTGTGCCAGTAAGACGCGATTGCAGGGCGGGCCGGAGCGGGCCGAGACATCCATCTCAACCGGACTTTTAAGTCGGAGGCGAAAACCCAGGATCCAAGTAGCAGGTGTGAATTCCTGGCCAGAAGAATTGACTGCTATTGCAGTTGTCATCCCTTCCAATAATATGGCAGCAAGAGTCATCGCGCCCTACTTGGTCAATCCTTCAGCAAAACACACTGCTACGGTCATCTTCTTACATGTATGCTTTCTTCCTCATCAGACTCTTAGTGTAACTCATATCCATTTTCACCCAACAGGGTCTCGGTGATACTGGCGCTGGTTGGCTTCCGGTCGCGGAGATGATCAAAACAGAGCTACCCCACGTCAAGTGGGTGCTTCCTAACGCTCCGAACCGTAGCATCACCATCAACTCTGGAATGTCGATGCCTGGTTGGTTCGATCTATATTCGTTGGACATGGATGGCAAGCTTGAGGATCGTGTTGGGTTGCTTGACTCTGCCCGTACGGTCGATAAGCTGATCGAGGATGAGATCAACGCCGGTATACCGTCCGAACGCATCGTTGTCGGTGGATTTAGCCAGGGCGGAGCCTTGTCGCTCTTAACAGGATTAACGGACCGAGAACAAGGAGGACGGAATGGTTGGAAGCTCGGTGGAGTGGTCGCGCTGAGCGGCTGGCTGCCACTACGGGACGAATTTCCAAAGGTTTGTTCTCCTTGTACGAAAACGCGGGTCGATTTTGATGGACGTTCGTAGATGGTTTCCCCCCACTTGACCAAGACGCCGGTGCTCATGTGTCACGGCACTGCTGATCCGCTCGTACGCTATGCCTGGGGCAAGCAAACGAGCGAAGCGCTCATAAAACTTGGCCTGCCCGCTCTCGACGACGGTAAACTCGGCGAAGCAGGGTTGAATTTCAGAGCCTATCAGGGAGTTGGGCACGAGGCATGCCAACAAGAACTCAAAGACCTAGCACAGTTCTTGAAACGTGTGCTCCCGTGACGAGGGTTCATTTTGTTTCTTGTTCATGATAGGTGGGCCAATCACGGAGATAAACAACTTTATCGCGCGTCACCGTCAACAGTGACACGCGCGGGTGTTAATTTTTCGGATGCCTTTGTGTTGGTCATACTAGCATCTATACTCAGCGTGCTAGTATGCGCGGAGTATCATTTACCCTGTACTTTTAGAGCTTGAAAGGTGTAGAATCAGGTTTCTTGCTTCGATACGTGGGAATTCGCATTGATCTCGATTTCCTGATATCTAGTGCAGATTCTCCTCGCTGTCGTGGAGTCGGAATACGTCCTGTCTTGTGCTTCGATCGTATCAACGACTCTCTGAGACACGTGACTATGCTAAGTAACAGATTGAAGACAAAACGGATGTTACGGAATACAAGGAATGAGTTGTCAGTTTTTCGAATATCAAAAGAGATGCTATCCTGGCATTCGTGGTCAATCAAAGATGAGCCCCCTGTACACATGGTTTGTCGTGAAGGCGGGGAGAGTGTTAGTAGCCACCGAACTGAGCTTGTGGAAGGTGTTTTGTTGGCTATCATCCCGTGTTGGGCTTCCGGAGGGCCTGCCATTACGTCCAAGAGCCAGCACTGTTTCGAGTCGGGAATCTTTGCGCTCAAGTATATCCAACCCAAGAACACGTAGGTCCCATCTGCACTTGAGTAGCTTAGTCCAGCTTGCGCTGTGAATACTGCCCTGCTCCACCCGGATATACCACGGCTAAACAGTGATTTGCGTCGGAAGCCCATCCTCTCCACTATGAAGAAGTAATGCGCAAGGGATGGTGCATGGAGAGCTCGTCGTAGTTGAGTTTGAGCGTCTTTGATAACGTCTTGCGACACCGTGTCCGAGTAGGCAAGGGCGTCTTCGAGCGTCCACGACTGGTTGAGGGTCGGACCCTTTCGCCACCAGCACCCAGGCACATAAAATCATCTTGTTCAACTCCCCGCCCCCATCACCAATACTTGCGCTCATCCCGCTGACGCGTCCCACCACCCGCGCAGTCAAACGTACGCCAGCCTCCATCACCGTCACTTCTCTCTGATTGCGTTGGTTCCACACCTTGTGGACTTCTCCACCGGTCGAGGGGATGATCCTGGGAATCCAGTTCGTACCCTTGGGTGCATCCATGAGCATAACATTATACAGCAATGGCCACACTCTGCCCTCCGTCACGGTCTTCATGGTTCGTTCCCATAACCGTGCGGTTTGACGGGAAGGAGAGAGGTGTGCAGAGAGGAGCTCATCAGGGAATTCGCCCTCAGTCGTGGTAGTATCCTGGGTTTCGGGTTCGTGCAATGTAGACAACCTGTCATCCTCTTTCAGCAGCCCGTATATTCTGAGTATTTTGTCGACAGGGAACCTGGACTGCTTCAAGTAGACGGACCTCAAAGTAGTAGAGAGGAGATCAAAGCATCCGTCCCGTTGATGCGTGAATAAATATGTGTGATGGCCTACTCCAGTTGGCTAGGCATGAGACTCAGGGAACAAGGACGAAGGAGAAGCTTGGAGCCCAGCACTTGCCAGTGGAATCCGAAAATGGAAATCTAGTACAAATGTAGACAATAGTACCGTAGGGGCTGTTCTGCATTAGATTTCACATAACTCGTTGAAGACCTAGTTTAATCAGTCTCTATATCAGAGTGGGAGACGAGTTGGAGGGCAATGCGTTCAATTACAGCACGTTGGAATGAAGTTTTACCCGACGATGGACCTCAAGCTGCAGAACAGCCCAAACAATAAAAGTAGCGACACAATCAGATTGGATGAACCTCACTAACAGCATACACCACACATAAACACGACACATAAAATTCCTGCCGTTCAGTAAACACCCACCCTCCTACTCACACTATCAATACACCCCCGGCGGGAACGAACTTCAAAGATGAATAAAACAGAAAGAACATTGGTTTGTTAAGATCAGTGCTTGCAGTCGCTGCACTTGCAGGTGCAACTACATCGATAGAACGAATTCAACACCATACGTCACTGGTATGGAAGTAGAAACGTACGTGGACTGGCAGCTGCAGGTCTGGGTGCCACTGCAGCACGCCTGGTTAACGGGGATGGCCACGATCTACAACAGCACCGCCAATACGCTCATCAGCCATCGCTCTTAAACAGCATGATAAGAAAGTAGCCCATTACTCACGGTCTGCATGATGTTGTTATGGGCTGATAGAACGAGTTGCTCGAGTGTGAATTGACTGGAGAATGAGGACATCTCGGGATGAGTAGAGGGGATTTTATACGTCCCACAAACACCAATTTGGTGTTATTTACGACCATTTTGTAATAGTGATATCTCTCTCCCAACATCTTGGTGATCAGGTGGGAACCGCCGCGAGGGACATCTTTGTCATTCCACACGGCCATTACCGATGACTTGCCCATTCTTGTTCCGTCCAACGGTCACGGCACAAGCTGAAATGGGATGGAATTAGTACAGGGACAAGATGACAACCATCATTTCTTTTCCTGTTTCATTGCTCTTCGTGAATGGGTTTGGGAAGAAAAAAATAGCTAGAAAGGAAACAAAGAATGAGAAAGGAGAAAAGGAAACGAAGTGATGCGTACGACACGGATGGCCAACTTGGAGCTATCGACGATCGATCAAACTCTTTGTGCGTCCAGTGGTTAGACTGATGAAGTGCTTTAATGTCCCTACAATTCCCGCTGGAACAATCAGATGATCGATCGATCTACTACTCCGATCAGTACTGGTGAAAAACCATTCATGCGATAAACCTTACGGTATTAAAACTAAACCCTTGAGGAGAAGAAATAGAACGTTGATAAGCACTGCCGCGCGGCGATTTTGAAACGTCCAGGGAGTGTAGCTGGGCAGTCGTGGTAAAACCCGTGTCACCAAGTACACACGAGTGGGGATTTCCAACACCATTCGGGGTGTGTGAACCGTAGACTGGGCATCATTGCACTAGATATGTGTAAATGAGAGCGGCGCGGGTGCCGTCACTGCCAGGTGCCTGCAGAAATTGTTCAAGGTTTACTTGACGCATGGGGTGGCCAGCAACACTTGAAGAAGCACCGACGGAGGTCTTCCCGTCATCACCACAGAATGGCGTGATTGAATCGGGTGCTCCATGAGTTCAACAGTAGAGTGGAGCCATAGAATTGACAAGTTGAGGTGTGACCATGTAAGGGTTCCGCGACTGGCGGAAGGTGTGTGGCAACCCGCACCCATGCACGTAACTCGCCTTGCTGGGATCTATCTTGTGGTAGACGTGACGTGCCATTGTTTGGATGGCTGACTGATAGTCGAGGGGTAAATACACAAGACCACGAGGTACAGGGTCATCCGTAAAGTCTCATGTCTTGAATAAGTTAGTTACCAGAAGTGGGGCACTGAACAACAGCACGCACGATAAGGACACGGTGTTCCGACCAACAAACCCACTGACAAATACAACATTCTTCATACCCCGTTCGAGGTAAGTATGCCCACAGGGCACCTTTGTTGGACCCCGGAAAGTTGATAGCATCAATTAGCAAACATGCGACGGCAGCGCCCCAGTGGCCAGATGGCCTAGGCTTTGGAAAATAGAGTAGAGTATCCTCCCGGGAGTCAACGATGATCTCGAGCATAGGTTAGACATCGAAACAGCGTCCCAGTCAGAGTATGATTGTCCTTGACGGAAAAGAGATTGGCTCAGAAAGGTGAGCGATATTCCGTGACCAAATCCGCCAAATGTTCTTGGAAACCCAGCCATGCTGACTGCATGATGCTAACGAATTGCGGTGACTGCTCCATGTCATTTGAAGAGGAAAGTGGGACCGACGTCGAGGGAGCAGAGGCTTCAAGGGAGGGCTTGGGTCAGATCACGGAATGAGGGCCATCGTACAAACATAGGACCATGCACCCGCAGCAATTGTCGTACGCCTGGCTCTTCAAATGGAGGGAAAGAAAGGAACAAATGCCAAAGCGTGTCTTTGAGGAAAAAAAACAGCGTAAAAACCGCTGTGCATCCGATGAGTTCGTTGTTATATTATTCGACTGGTGGGGTACCCTCACAGTCATGGAGCTCCCACCAGCTAGGACGCGGAGACCATTCATCAGGACATGACGGTGATGTATAAACCCCATACATACAGGGTCATGCATTATGGAGTGCACCGCACTCTTGAACGCGTCCTAGCTCTTCCAGAAAGAAGGCAGAATCAGAGAAAACGTCCCCTAGCGCGGCGCATAAGCCCGCTGAAGTTCGCCGTCACAATTGATGGTTCGACTGGCAGGGTACCCTCGCAGTTCTCATCGCGAGGGAACCACAAAGCGTCCATTTGATTTGTAGAGTTGCAGGGACGATTCTCGCCATTCTGGAAAGACCATTCTGCGTGACTTTTGAAGATCGAAGAGCGTATGAACTAGTACAAAAAAATTAAATGGAAAGAGAATTTAAATCATATTAGTGCAGAAAACATTCATCTGCATGAATGCCTATCGGTGGCTGTTCTTAACCCTGTGGTCTAGTTGCTCTCTGAAGGTTTCAATGGTGCTGTCCAAATTCATCTTGTACTGCAAAGGTCAGCACATCACAGCGTGGGTACGGCGGTTGCCTTTCCTGCCAGCTTGAGTCGAAGCGCGTTGCCGCCCACCGCCGAGACGACTTAGAGGTTTGGAGCACAATGCGCTCAATCGCGCGCTGGAATACCAGCAACGATTTTGATAAACGGTGATACGATCAGATTGGATGGGCCACTCATACGCCATACACCGTACGTGAATTCGACACACAAGACTCCTGCCATTCCACGAACACCCATCCGCCTAGTCACACACGATGAATACACCCTTGGCAGAAACAGAAAATAACGCGTAAGAGAAGTATATTTGGTTGTTATAATTCAATGCTTGCAGTGACTGCACTTGCAGGTGCAACTAGATCAAGAGAAAATACGAATTCAACGACTTGGTTCACGTACAGGAGAGCGGATGGAAACGTACGTAGACTGGCAACTGCAGGTCTCTGTGCCGCTGCAGCACGCCTGGTTAATGGGGATGGGGACGATCTAGAACAGCACCCGCCAAATGCACCCATCAGTCTCTGCTCCTCAACAACGCTCTAGGCAAGCAGGCCATCACTCACGGTCTGCATGATGCTGTTGCAAGGATGATAGAACAGGTTGCTTGGAGTGGCTTGTCCTTAGACCCTCCTCTCGCCAGTCACTTCCGGCCCTGCTTCCCAGGTAACATCCCATTGATGCTCGGGGTCCAGTCAAGTCGCTAGGATGTGGGACAGTTTGCCAGCCTGATCCTCCCAGAGAAAGGTACCCTTATCGAGGACGTCATTCCTGAACGCTGGACCTTCATTCCAGCTGTATGGAGCAAGGCTGAGTGCCGAGCAAGGATTGCACTCGGACGCGACCCGAGGGGTGGAGGACCAGAAGTTACTTGCCCGGAGGATGAGGCGGCCTGACTCAAAGCGTCCTTGTACTCGAGATAATAATTTTTGAAACCCATTGGATATGCCAATGAGCTTGGTGTAAAGTGTACGGACGTTTGACCGTCTCTGATGTTGAGCAGTGAACAGTGAGAAGTCGAGCACCGGCGGAGCCATTTTCATTGTCAGGGCAAGGACATGAACCATGGCATATGCCGTACGGCGTGTTGTATAGCATGTATGTACCTTTTACCAAGTACGTGCATTGAAGCCTAGCACTGCTAAGTAGTCACAAACATACCATTTATTTTTGGCAAGAGTTCGCGGACCGCAATAAATAAACAAAGCTGCCGTGTTTATGTATGGTGTATTCTGTCAGAGGCACTCATCCAATCTGGCTGTATCACCATTTTTCTATGTCATCGCTCGTGAACCGTTCCATACTCGAGGTACGTTGGCCAAGGCTTCTATTCTAGCATGTAATTGAGCACATTGTTCTGGTTCAGGTCGTCTCCGTGGATGGAACGTGCCCTGACCGACGAGAAAGGCAATCTCCTTACCCACGCCTTGATACGCCGACCGCCGACCTTCTTTACGGTGCGAGATCAACTCGGACGTTGCTATCGAAGCCTTTACAAAGAGTAACTTGAGCCCACGGGACTAAGAACAGTCGTTGATAGACATTTAACAGGCGAATACTTTCTGTACTGGTGATTCAAATTCTCACTCCTTTTTATTTTGTACTTGTTCACGCACTCTCCAATCGTCCCCGCAACACGGAAAATCAAATGGATGGTTTGTGTTTTTTCTCGCGATGACTCAGACCGCGAGGGTACCCTGCCAGTCAAACCATCAACTGTGACGGCGAACTTCAGCAAGCTTATGCATCACTAGGGGACGCCGTTGCTCTAGTTCTACCTCCCTTCGAAGAGCTAAAGATGTCCAAGAGTGGGATACACCGCATGACACATGATAGTGTATGTATGTGGTTTATACCTCACCATCAACATATCCTAATGACTGACCAGGCGTCTCCACATCCTAGCCGATGGGAGCTCTGTGACTGTGAGGGTACCCCACTAGTCAAACAATATAACAACGAACCCGCGTGATGTATCGCGGTTTTTGCGTGGTCTTTTCTCCAAACACACGCTGGGGTATCCACTCCAGTCTCTCCCTCCCTTTGAAGCGCCAGGTGAACAATGACTGCTCAGGGCTGGTGCGGGTGTACCTCGGTATGGTCCTGAGTTTGTACGATGGCTCTCACCCTGCGATCCGACCCAAGCCCTCCCTAGAGCCCTCTGCTACCCTGGCATTGGTTCCACTCCTACTCTCCAAATGACATGGAGCAGCCATTGCGATTTTTCGGCGCCATACTTTGTTCTGTTTTCTGAAGCCTGGCCCCTGGTACGCTGTCATTGTATCCACCAATTGATGTTATTGACTCACTTAGGTCCAAGGAAGATGCCTTCTGAACGTGCTTACCTTGAACGGGGTACGAAGAATACAGCATTTGTCAGCGGGTCTGTTGGGTCGAATATGGTGTCCTTATCGTGCGTGTTGTTGTCCAATGCTCCACTCCCACTTCTAGTAATTAATTTGTTCCAGACGAGACTCAACAGATGACTCTGTACCTCGTGGTCTTATCTGTTTGCTCCTCAACTATCAATCAACCATCCCAACAATGGCATGTCACATCTACCACAAGATAGAGCCTAACAGGATGGATCTAAAAGTCGACTTGTGTGCACGGGTCGGGTTACCATACTTCTTTCGTCAGTCGCGGAATTTTCACCGAGTTACACACCCTGGGGCTGAGCGTGTGGAGCTTTCAAATTGATTGGGCCATTTCATCGCAATGACGTGAAGACTTCCGTCGGTGCTTCTTCAGGTGTGGTTGGCCACGCCATGTATCAAGTGAACCGTCTACGATTCCCTGCAGGCACCAAATAGTAGCAGCACATATTCTGCTCTCATTTACGCATATGTGGTGCAGTGATGCCCAGTCGACGATTCACACCTCGCGAATGGTATCGGAAAACTCCACTCTTCTGTACTTGGTGATACAAATTTTACCACAACTGTCCAGCTTTACATTCCCTGAGTGCTTCAAAATCGCCATGCGGCAGTGTGGCTTATCAGCGTTCGAACACTTTCCCCCAAGAGTTTGAATTGATACTGTAAGGTTTACCGGATAAATGGTTTTTTATTAGTACTGAACATAGCAGTAGATCCATCGGTCACTTGATGGTTCCAGCAGGAATAAATGCTCGTCTATAGAGACATAGAAGCACCTGAGTCATCGGTCTAACCACTGGACGCAGCATGATCGATTGCTGATAGCTCCAAGCTGGCTATCCGCGTCGGATGCACTACCTCATTTCCTTCTTTCCATATTTTTCGTTTTCCTTTCTAGTTATTTCCTTTTTTTTCCAGATCCGCTCATGATGAACAACGAAACAGGAAAAGAAATGATGGTTGTTATCTTGTTACTGTACCCATTACATCCCCTTTTAGCTTGTGCCGTGGTCGTTGGACGGAACAAGAATAGGCAGGTCATCGGTAATGGCTGTGTGGAATGACAGAGACGTCCTGCGCAGTGGTTCCCATTTGATCACCAGAGTGCCAGGAGAGAGATATCACTATTGCAGAAGGGTCGCAAATAGCACCAAATTGGTGTCTGCGAGAGGTATAAAATCAGGCTCTGCTTGCCCTGGGACGAGTCCTCATTCTCCATTCAACTCACCCGAGCAACTTGACCTATCAATCCCATAACAACACCATGCAGACCGTGAGTGATGGCATGCTTTCTTAGCAAGCTGTCGAAGAGCGATGGCTGATTGGCACATCGGCGGCGTTGTGGTAGATCGTGTCCATCCCCGTTAACCAGGCGTGCTGCAGTGGCACACAGACCTGCAGCTGCCAGTCCACGTATGTTTCTACTTTCTTCCCTACCAGTGATGTATGTTATTGAATTCGTTCTATCGATGTAGTTGTACCTGCAAGTGCAGCGACTGCAAGCACTAATCCTAACAAACCAATGTTCTTTCTGTTTTATTCTCCTTTGAAGTTCGTTCTCGCCGGGGGTGTATTGATGATCTGTGAGTAGGAGGACTGGTGTTTGTTGAACGGCGGGAATCCTATGTGTCGTGTTTACGTGTGGTGTATGCCATCAGGGAGGCTCATCCAATCTGATTGTGTTGCTGCTTTTGTCGTGCGTGCCAGTGGCCTGAGGACCATCATCGGATAGTAAAGCTTCCATTTTGGCGCGCTGTAATTGAACGCGTTATCATTCAACTCGTTCCCCGCTTGCCGTGATAACTCGGCTGATTGAACTGGACTTTCAACAAGTCGTGTGAGATCTGTTGGAGAACATCCTGACATTGCATCGGTCCGACCACCCCAAATATGGTATCCATCAGGTAATTCCCTTCTTTTGGCAGGGGGCCAGCCAATTAGATTAATCAATGCTCAGGCCTGCAGGAATCACAGAAAAGCGTTGTCAAAAACGTTACGTTGCAAGGCTGCTCGACAGGTACAAGTCCTAGCCCATTCCATGCACCATTCCTCTATCTCTGTCAGCTTTCCTTTTGATGCAGACCTGACGGATCTCATTCTCACTATGCTCCCGGACATATACAGCCTAGAGTCCTTCGTCTTATCCTCACAGTTCATATACAACGTCTTTAACACCCGCCGTGCTTCTATCCTTCGCGATGTCGTATCTAACCATCTGGGCCCTGCCACCCCATCGGCCATGCGGCTCCTCAAAGTCATGATAGACATCGATGCCTATTGGTGTGGCTGGCTTGCACCACTGCCAGTCGCCAAACTTCCCAGAGAGGAAGATTCCCAATCACAGGACTCTTGCGCCATCATCACCTTGCGCGAAGCCCGCATGCTTGCAGTCAACCACGACGTCGTTCGGGAATTTGAATCTTTATACAGCTGGAGGTGACTGCTCCCGTGAGTCTACACGATGTCTTCTGCCGCTCATGGCATGTATTTCAGGAAAAAGGATCCAAGATCGACCTCGAGTCGACTCACGCTGCATGAGTCTGAGCGCTTCCAAACGGCGTTGTACAGAGTGTGGTTCGTCTGCGCGTTGTATGGTTGCCCTGCGCCTGCGAATCGTGTTGGGAAAAGCAAGTCAAGGCGTCTTGGAGAGATCCAAAGGAATCTCGGCCAGGAACAGGCTAGGTTTCTGCAAGGCTTCGCGCCGTCACAGATAGCCCCACTTTCGCAAGTATGGAAATTTATGCTGGACTTGGCGACTTGGGCCGTCCGAGCTGAGTTTCTTCCGCAGAAAAGTCAGTGATTGCTTATTCGTCCGCTCCCCGTACTTGACACTCAATCTGAACGGAAAATGAAGACTATAGCTCCCTGGAAGCGTATCTTGCTTGGTCTGGTCCAAGCACAACGTTACAAGCCTTTCAAGGCAAATTAACGAGCGTGGACCGAAAAGTTGTACCTGCACTCTGTACGTCCTACGAACAGTTTTGCGAAGTTTTCAACGCCGTGAGATTGCCGAAGCAACAAACACCTGAGATATTGCTATCCCTGAATGAATGTTTTCTGGACACACTGAAATGTGGGCTCTCGCAGCTTGATCCCACGACGACTAATGACAACTCGGGTAGGCGATCAGTGCACACAAGCACCTCTCGGTAGTTTGTGGAGCGAATCGAGTCTGTGCCTTTTATGAGCACGAGATGTGTTGGCTGATATATTGACCTCAGATTGGTCTTACTTACGCGGGATCGCTCCGCCTTCAAAGATTTTCGATTTTCTTGAGCTCCCTTGGTGGAACTCGTATATCGATGCAGATATCCTGGCAAGGACATGCCACAGTATACCTTATTCTCAGCTCGTTGGCGAAATCTTCACCCTGCGCTCGAAAGCATATAGGAGTTGGAAACCGGGACACTGGCTCTGCACAGCCTGCCTCCAAACGTTTATGCGTGATAATATAGAAGCATTTTGTCGGTCTCGGGGATACCCTGAGGAGGTCGATCAATGACACTCTGTTCGCCAGCATAACCTGATTTGGTTCCATTTCTTTTTGTGTCAAGTACTTGTTTCTTCATATCTACTGCACACTATCACTCGAGCTTCCCATACTACGCAACCCAGAAGCTCTATCTGGCTGTCTCGAACACCAAAACCACGATTCCATTCACACAAGCATCTCCGCAGACCGCTTCGACTGCCACACGACGAACGGGACGGGTTAGAAAGTGGAGTCGTGTCCAAAGTGACCGAGCCGTGCACCCACGTACCGAACATTTAGGTGTTGCAAATTTGAAGCAAAGTGATGGCGTGACGGGGTGGATTTGGCGACGTCAACGACGGCATTGAGAAGGGTCAGTACGATAGTATCCAGACTGGCGGGACTTCATGAGGACCCAACAACGACATCGGTGGTGGGGGTCAGATAGGCCCATCTTGAATGTGTAGGATCGCTGCAGAGAAGACCAGAAGGTGGATTGGGGTGCTTCTCGACGCCAAATGGGGTCTCGGGTTAATCATGTAAATCTTCTCACCCTGAGCTCCCGCCCGACGCATCCGAACTTTGAAAAGGATGGGATGGTTGCAGGTCAACAAAGGATGACACAAGAAACCGGGATTGTCGTACTAAGCCAAGAGTCAGGGAGTGTTTATGAGCAGGTTGTATGGTTCTGGATCGGGTGCAAGGAGCTTGCTTCCTTCATCTTCTGCAAGCGTTTCAGGTCCAGTGTCGGTGTCGGCAGGATCGGGAAGGGCCAACCATATTCGGTAGAATTGATGAGCTCGAGGTCGTGACGGAGGAGACGGAGAGTCCAATGAGGATCGATTCAACGAATTAGCTAAGTCTGCTGGATCAGACACCAGAGGCCTGAGGAGTGGTGTCTCATGGAGGACGTCACCCTCGAGGTGAAGAGTCAGGAAGGGAAAGCTCACGCTATCCCCTAATGAATCGCCGCCCCTCCACAACTCAGCGAATCAGCAGAAGTTTACGGACGTATTCGACCAACATCATAGAGGCACTGGCAAACCCCACATGCTCTGGTTGGTCTGCTATTTGGATGTTCGCTTCTGTATCCAAATACGCCGCCGCATAATGCCGGGGGATTGTTCCAGTCTCTGTCCTCCTCTGGAATGTCTATACCAAGGGCTGTGGCCAGTCAGAGGGTGGGTATTACGAGTAATCATCTGGGCAATCGCTATGACGCGTAGCTGGCCAGCTGATAATGTCCCCGCAACATTTAGCCAGTGGGAGGAAATTTGATGATCGCCTCGTGACACGACTGGGAAGGTACACGATGGAGTCTATATAAGGAAGCGTCTTGGATGACCACGCCGTTCCCCGTGACGGCGACTGGAAGGGTACGCAATGGATTTGATATAACTAAGTGTCTCATGTTTTGACGTTCGCTTCTCTGTCGCCATTCACCCAGTCCTTGAACTTCTTTCCCCTTGGAACGATCAGGCCAGTGATTGCACCCAGGATGGGTGATGTACACCTGGTTTTGTGAGAGTCGCTATGGCCCTTGTCGTCCGATCCAAGCCCTTCTAATGCTATCCGCCACCAAAAACCGGTCCGACTCCTACTCTACAAAGGAAAAAATGGCATCTCGCAGCAGGCTAGTATTGTGTTCGTCAAAGATACCCATTTCCTGCACTGCACACTATCACTCACATTATGTGAGAGAGCCATTCCTCCAAGTGACTCGTCTCTGATAGTCACGATGCATGTGTACAAACAATCGAGCTCCGAGTTTTGCTGTCATGCTGCTAGTTCATACTTGATGTCAACGTGCTACCCATCAGTGAGTCCAACGAAGATGGTTTGGCCCAATTTCTTGTCGTACGTGATTTCGTTGATGGTTCATGACGGTATTGTTTATTTACGCCCAAGCTATGGACCAGTTACCCAATCAATGGCACGTTATTTACCACAGGACGGGGAGTACAGCACAAAGGATCTCAAGGTCTACCGCTTATCTTCGCCCCGCGTGCATTTTTTCTTAGATCACACCGCTCTATCTGTTTACTGGTGATTCCACTCGTGAATATTGGGTCGGTACTATCATTGTACCGGTAATGCAAACTGCACGTGCAATGCAAAATGTTCAGAACACTACACTCCACATATTCTGTAGACTCCAAAAAATTAAGGGAGATAGGTATACATGTATTCAAATTGTAGACAAGAAATTGGCATGAGTTAAAAAGAATGATGTGTTATAATCTGTTGTTTTCTGTCGAGATCAGCAGTGGTATTGACCATTTCAGCCCCAGATCCAAGAGTGTAAGAACTTTTGTTCCTGTATCTATGACGTCACATAGAACATTCCATGTAGTTCCACGACCAGCCCTCAGCTGGTCCATGCACATTTCTGTAGTGTATATAAACCCATGTATATTAGTCTGGCAACCCAGTTGCAGTAATTTTCACTCTTATACTCGAACTATCAGGTTCCCTGGAACTTGGTCTCTTGTGTGTTCCTGACATATTACTGCAACTCTCTTCCTTCCACCAAACCTGGCGCTTTGCTGGGACCCTTCTCCCTTTCTCCTTTGTGTCTATTGTTTCTTTTTTCAACTTCTCTCTTGCCTTCATGCTGCGCTTAGCAGAAGTGTTGTTCTTTTCAATACCAGAGTAACTGTCTGCCATTGGTGGACCAATCTTGCTCCTCACTGTTCCCCTTCTTCCCCCTCCATTGATCTTGAGGTGGCCTTTTCCCCTTCTCTGGATTCTTTGACTTCATTGGGGACCCTTTGGGAAACTGCAACCAATATTTCCACCCCTGCAACTAGTGACTCAGGTTTCTGGTCCTAGTTTGCTCTTCTTCTTCTATTATTCCTGCTGCCCCATATTACTTCCACCACCTTCCTCAACCTCTTCCTTCCAATCCTCACCTTCTCCCTCCTCATCTATGCCCTCAGATAGTGTGTCAATGCTGCTGCATCCAATACCAGCAAGAGCTGTTGCTTCGCCAGCCTCCCTACCCCTTTCGTAAGCCTTGCCATCTACATTACCTGTAGACCCCGTCCTCTTCCCCACAGCTTTATACTTGGATTCCAGAGTTAAGGGAGAACTGTTGGTGTATGCTACACACCCCAGAAAACAACTGGGCCCACTGTTGCATATACGCTTGTCTGGCGTACAAATATGGATAACGTTGCTTTTGGGATAGTGCACTACCCCCCATTTGACTTTGTGGGTTATTGATTGTCACTGGAGAGGGGCCAGATCAATCCCTCCAGGTTCTCATGATTACCTGTAACATCATGACATCCACCTTTTAAGAGATGCCCACTCTGACACTCGCCCTCCCACACAACATGCCTGACACCACCTCTACCTTTTTTTTAATACTCCTTTCCCGCTTTCAGCAAACGAAAGGTTGAGCCTTGCTCCCCAGTAGTTTAGCACCGTGCCCCCTCCTCCACTTTCCACTGCATTCTGTACACGAGGACTCCTTGTCTGTACAATGTGATAATAAAAAAAAAAATGTACCAAGACACTTGTCTTGAAGGTGTGGCTGCCTCCATCTGGCAGTCACGCGAACCCACTTCTGTGATCGGTGGCAGCAATTCCATTCCAACCCACCTTGAACACATGAACACACCTCAAGAAGCCACTTCACCAAGGGCAGTACCCCTGCCACAATCTTGCCTCTCACCCGTTGCTGAACAAACCGCCACCCACCTCGCTGGGATGACAATAGATCCCATGCAGGCTTCCATCAGCGAATACCATGCTTGGTACACAACCGCCCGCATCACTGGCCAGGTGCCAGGACCTCCTTCTCGCCTCCCTATGCCAACTCTGGGCTTGTTTGGTCCAGCAGTCCCTGCCCCTGTTGTTAGCCCTCAACCAGTATGCCCCATCTGCATACACCTCCCCATGTCGGAACCCCTCCGGTTCCCCACTCCTCGTCAGGAGATCAAGGTCAGCAAGTTGCTGACAAGTAAACCAGAGGCTTACGATGGAAACAAGGATGCTTTCATCACTTGGTGGCGAAGCGTCAATGTCTATCTCAAAGGATTTGACAATGAGCTGTCTGATCGACAGAAAATCCTGATTACTCTGTCGTATATAAAAAAGGGAGCCGCTGGATGATACGCAGACTTGTTCATCAAACAAGACAAGTTGAATGGCATGACATGGAATATATTCATGCAGGACATGGCGCATCACTTCAAGCCCAAAACAGTGCAGTGTGATGCAGAAACAAAGCTCTTCCACATCACACAACAAAAGGGCCAAACGGTCCAAGATTTCTTTGTAGAATTTCGGCATCTCATGATTGAAGCTGAATATAATGAACATGAACGAGGACTTGGCCATGTCCTTGTGAATAGAATCCGCCGCACAGTCAACGATGATGTAGTTGAGTATGTCAAATGCAATCAACCTGACCTCTGCTCCTCTTATCGTCTCACTGTATGGGAGGATGCTCTCATCTGTGCTGACAGTATTTTAAAAGAAATCGAAGATCGCCATCGCCCCCGTTGTCAACAACAACAAGTCCCACACGCCCCTGCCTCCAAAGCAACAGTTCCATCTGCACCTGTTGCTTCTTCCTCTTCTTCCACTCCTGCCAATGCTGCTGGAGTGTTTCTGGGTTCTGGCCAACCCATGGACCTCTCCACTGCTTGTGCCACTGGCATGTGCTGCAAATGTGGTGGTGCATGGCTGTGCAAAACTCACCCTCCCCGCCAACGACCAATGAAGATGCGAATGCAATTCAATGGTAAGGACGTTGAATGGAACTGGGGTGATCAGAAAGGGCTCGAAGCCCAAATGCAACAAGTCATCAAGGATATGGGTTTTGGACATGACCAGTAGATAGTCATCGTACTACTGGTCCTGTATTTAATACATCGAATCAATTTGCTGTTCTCCCAATCGATGTACCCAAAATCGATGAAAACCCAAAACCAACCTGGGAAGAACCCAAGGTTGTAAGTATCCTTCAACAACTGAAACAAAAAGTTACTCCATCAAGAAAGGACTACGAGAGCCCCAAGATGGATGCAACTATACAGAGAAAGGACTTTGAGAGCCCCAATGTACAGCCAAGAAATAACAAAAGGACATGGTTGAACACAATTGATCCTTGGACCATTGAATGGATCAAGGTCACCATCAACAACACATCTGATGCAACAGGCCTCTCCCACCTTAAAACATTTGTGCATGACAGCCAACAAAAAGAGGTGACACGCCAGCTGTTGTGACAAATACAATTGATGACCAATGAGAATGCTCACTTCGTATTGCAGGAAATGCAACATAAACCATGATATGTAAAGAAAAGCAAGAGACATGACAATGGTCAATCGCTGACTGTCCTGGTAAGAGCAACACTACCCAATCAATCAACAATGGTAGTCCCTGCTCTTATCGATTCTGGTTGTACTGGAAGCACTGTAGACCAAAAGTTCATCCAAGAAAAGGGTCTCCAAACATATAAACTTCCTCATCCTTTACCTGTCTACAACACCGATGGTACGATTAATCAGAATGGTCATATCTCCAAATTCATCATTCTTTCCATTTCCATAAATGGCCATGACAAAGTAATGACCTTTGCCGTTATCACTCTTTCCACACATCCTTTGTTCCTGGGACATGATTGGTTAAAAATTCATAACCCCCAGATCAACTGGAAAGAGGGTAAAGTTACCTTCACATATGAAGATCATCCCCCACCGCTCATGAATGATGATGAAGATGATGACAAAGAATGTGCTGACCATTTGTTCCATCTTGATGTGGATGCATATTTAAACAACATATCCACTGACATTGCAGCTGCCGCCAACCTTGCAAAAGGAAAGCGAACATTTGAAGAATTGGTCCCCAAACAATACCATGAATATCATGACGTCTTCGCAAAAGAAGTCTTTGATGAACTTCCACCATCACGACCATGGGATCATGCTGTCGAATTGATTCCCAGCAATCATACGGTCGATTGCAAGACATACAATCTGACTCTTGCAGAACAAAAGGAACTTGACACATTCTTAGAAGAAAACTTATAGTCTGGACGAATCCGCCCTTCCAAATCTCCCTTTGCCCCAGCCTTCTTCTTTGTAAAAAAGAAAGATGGACGTCTCTGCCCTGTCCAAGATTATCAGAAGCTAAACAATATTACAATCAAAAATCGTTATCCACTTCCATTGATCAACGAGCTCATTGACAAATTAAAAGGAGCTCGATATTTCACAAAATTGGACATCTGTTGGGGATATAACAATATCTGTATGAAAGAGGGCAGTGAATGGAAGGCAGCATTCCGGACCAATTGAGGGTTATTTGAACCATTGGTCATGTTCTTCGGCCTGACAAACTCACCAGCAACATTTCAGACAGTGATGAATCATTTGTTCCGTGATCTCATCAATAAAGGTAAAGTGATGGTCTATATGAACGACATCCTGATCTTCACTGCGTCCCTGGAAGAACATTGTCAAATAGTCCGTGAAGTCCTATGGATCATGTGAGACAACAAGTTATCCTTGAAAGCCAAAAAGTGTGATTTTGAACAAACTCGCATTGAATATCTGAGACTCATCATCACTGAAGGACATGCTGAAATGGACCCATTGAAAGTAAAAGCTGTCATGAAATGGCCCGTTCCCACCTCACGAAAAGAACTAAAAGCTTTCCTCGGTTTCCTTAATTTCTATCGCCATTTCGTGAAAGGCTTTGTGCAAATCGCTAAACCCCTCAATGCCTTAATGTCTATAAAAAAGGAGTTTGACTGGACATCGGAGTGCCAAGCTGCATACGAGCATCTGAAAACTGCTTTGATGACCATGCCGGTTCTCCATCTTCCTATGGATACAGGGAAATTCCGTGTAGAAACCGATGGTTCTGGTATCGGCATTGGTGGTATCCTGTCACAGGAACAAGATGGCAAATTCGTCCCTATCACCTATCTTTCCCACGGTCTGTCAGATTCTGAACAAAATTACCATGCTGCTGATCTCGAAATGCTCACCATTGTCGAATGTTTGCATGACTGGCGTCATTATCTTCTTGATGCCCATGTCCCATTCGAAGTTCTCTCCAATCATCATAACTTGGAGTTTTTCCAGAAACCACAGGATTTGTCTCGTCAATAAGCTCGTTGGCAACAGTTGTTCCAACGTTATCATTTCACCATCTCACATCATCCTGGTTGTTCCAACCCTGCCAATCCTTTGTCCAGGAGGCCAGATTTTGAAAGGGGGGTGGACGCTGACAATAAAGCACAAACCCTTCTCCCCAAGTATCTTTTTGCCATAGTTCCTCCCGTCACAGAAACCCACATGGCAGCACTTCCCATCCTTGATTCCGTCATCTAGACAATTGCTAAATTACAATATAAAAGGAAATGATACGCAACAGAAGGTATTACCTAGGGACATAAAGCATGGTCAGAAAAAGATGGCACCTTATATTGGAATTCTCAATTATACATGCTGTGTAATGCAGAGCTCCACGAGTGTCTGATTCAAGAACATCATGACCATCCCCTTGCCAGTCACCCCAGGATATGTCGTACGCGAGACTTGTTGTCAACCAAATATTATTGGCCAAGCATGAGAAAAGATGTCGAACAATATGTTTAGGGATGTGATGCTTGTCAAAAGACAAAAACCAAAAAGACAGCAACATATGACACCACTCCATCCAAATGAAATCCCAAACACACTATGGGAAATCATTTCCATTGACATCATTGGTCCTCTACCACCTTCAGGAACACACAATGCGATACTTGTTGTAGTGGATCGTATGACCAAAATGACACATCTCTTCCCGGTTCACACAACGATCACAGTAAAGGGAGTCGCTACCATCTTTCACGATCATATCTTTCATCTACACAGAATGCCACAAAAGGTCATCTCTGATCGAGGATCACAATTCATCTCCACATTCATGACTGATTTGTATGCAATGTTGCAAATCCAAGCCAACCCATCTACTGCATATCATCCACAAACAGATGGTCAAACTGAACGCATGAATGCAGAAGTCGAATAGTATCTTCGACTGTATTGCAATCATTGACAGTCTGACTGGGCTGAATGGCTCCCAATGGCAGAATTCGCAATGAATCATCAACAAAGTAGTTCCACCAGCACAAGTCCATTCCTGTTAAATTATGGGCAAGAACCTCAGATTGGTCAAGATTGAAAGGTTCAGCCTTGCACCGTGTCTGCCAAAGAATTCGTTTAGGATTTGCATGCAGCATGAAAGGAAGCTATTCATGCTCTGAAACAAGCTGCAGCAGACATGAAATGGTTCCACGACAGGAATGCAAAAGAAAAACCAGCATATAAAAAAGGTGACCTCATACTTGTCGAAGTGTCCTATATCAAAACGGATCGACCAACCAAAAATTGGATAATAGACGATATGGTCCTTTTAAGGTCATAGAAAAAATCAGTGAAGGAGCATATTACCTCCAACTTGATCATGCCTGGAAAGCCATTCATCCTATTTTTAATGAATGTCAACTCTGGCCATACGTCAAGGGATCTTTCCCATCCCAACAAAGTTTTCCTTTGCCTCCTGACGTCATACAGGGTCAAGAAGAACAGGAGATCCAAGAAATAGTAGATTCACGTGAATGCAAAGGGACCATTGAATATCTCGTTCATTGGAAAGGATTTCCACGTGAAGAATGAGAATGGATCAAAGAAAAAGATCTTCCCCATGCATTGGACACAGTCAAAGCATTCCATAAGAAACATCCTCTTGCCACACAACCTTCTCTCCGCATGTCTCTTTGTCCCATTTCCTTTTCCCTTTTCTCTTCTTCTGCTTTTCTTGCTTTCTGTGCTCACTATAAAAAGTATTCTGATTCTATGTTTGAAATTCCTCCTGTTCTTGATCCTGTTCATCCAGAGTCCTCACCTTGAAAGGGGGATAATGTAAGAACTTTTGTTCCTGTACCTATGACATCACATAGAACATTCCATGTAGTTCCATGACCAGCCCTCAGCTGGTCCGTGCACATTTCTGTAGTGTATATAAACCCATGTATATTAGTCTGGCAACCCAGTTGCAGTAATTTTCACTCTTATACTCGAACTATCAGGTTCCCTGGAACTTGGTCTCTTGTGTGTTCCTGACAGAGAGATCCTGCTTCTAAGTTGAAAAGCTGAAACTGGGAGGTCATGGATAAGTCCCTGTAGATTCTGATCAGCAAGTATCAGAGGATACCACTCACCAGATGAAGCTGCAGAATCAATTCTTGGTGAGCAAGTCGATGTAGATTGTCATGCTTTGCATATCTGTGACAAATTTGAATCTCCTCCTTGGCACCAGAAACTAGGTGCAAGGAACTTGCAAGGCCAAATTTCAAAGTCCGTAAGTGTCGGATGCGTGACCTGGTGTGACGAAAAGCTTGCATTGCATGTGCAAAAGACGGCAAAACTCGGAATCAGTCTACATGCTGAATGCACACCAGAAAAAATTGGAAAAAATGCTTAGTAGACAGGGCGCCATGGTCTGAATTCACAGATTGAATCTGAGGAGAGTAAGTGTCTTTGTGAAGACATTAGAACGAAAATAGTGATTTTTTTGCATATCCAGGGCACTGATAGTATCCTGTCACTGCGAGGTGTTCTCCATTCTCGTCTGCGCCCCTGCAGGGATGCTCTCATTCACACCATGTATCAGGTGATCCGCATCAGTTCCTATGTACTTGTTTCTCAATTGGGATTTCAACTTCAGCGAAATTTCCCTAGTAATGGCTACATGAATGACCACTACCAACCTGATGGATTTAATGTCATGTTCCGAATTATGGCAGCAGTTGCACCGCACATGTTTATACATTTCTGGTGAAACAATGCCCGTGGAGCAGGCTACTATGTGATATTCCCCCGATGTTGGAATCACCCCTTGGTAGTGCCTATAGATCTTCAAATGTTCAGCCCCTCAAGGAGCTTAGTAAGTTAGGTTTAATGCAGCAAGGTTTCCCACATGCACCATCTTTCAAACAGATACCACAGTAGCGTAGCACAAGCCACTGACCCTTGGTTGCCCAGATCTTCATTGCACAAGTGAGTTCCTATGTGGAAAATTAGCGAGGGATCTGAAGGGAACGGGAACGGGGTGATATGTCCGAAACCGGTCAGAGCATTGAATCTGCTGCTCAAACCACTGGGTGTGCATGCAAGATCATTCATTATTGATAGCTCTACCATGCCGTAATTGAAGGCAACTGCAATGCCTCATTACCATTTCTCTCTGTTCATTCCCCCTTCAATTATCAAATTTTCTCAGGAACAATAATGGTCAATCTAGTTCCTCTGAGAAACCCATATTACTTTGGTCTACCCTGGGGTTGTTTGGCAGGACAAGAAAGAGTAAGTCACTGATGGCAACTCGTGTAGAAGCGAGAGACATGCCCTGCGCGTGCAAGAAGGTCGTAAATAACATCAAATTGGAGTCTGCAACCGGTATAAAATCTCCCTCTCCCTCTCGGTCATATTCACTCTCTAGTCGATTCATCTCCAAGCAACCTGTTCTATCATCCTTGCAACAGCATCATGCAGACCGTGAGTGACGGCCTGCTTGCCTAGAGCGTCGTTGAGGAGCAGAGGTTGATGGGTACATTTGGCGGGCGCTGTTCTAGATTGTCCCCATCCCCGTTAACCAGGCGTGCTGCAGCGACATCGAGACCTGCAGTTGCTGTTGTGAGATTGGAATTGCTCGGCAGAGGTCTAAGCTAGGAACTATGAGAACCTCAGTAGATGTCAAGCTACTGATATTAATAGTACTACCTATGAGAACTAAGGTAGATTAGTACAGTAGTAAATGCCTATGAAA
>JBBPKJ010000209.1:0-36597 GCA_038089195.1 Brasilioporus rufonigricans
CAAGTAGAGCGCATCGACGCGGTTCTAACAAGGGAAGGATGTCAGCTCCGTGAGTCCATTGGCCAATCTGCGAACACTACCTTTGAAACCTCATGCACAACTTTCTCTGACAATGGCGCCGATGCAATATGGACTGGTGGGGCATGTAGGGCAACGAGATCCGCGATAGCGATGCGACCCGAGGCAAGCAAGGTAGTCATGACTAGCAAGAAAAGAAAACAGAGAGGTTGAGCGTCGTTGAGAATTAGAGATTGGGGGTGAATGAACGCGGGTATTGTAGCTGAGTCTGGTCATCGAGCATACACCGATCTATTTAAACGAAGCAGGCCGAGGCAGGGGAGAATGCGAACATACTACGTGAAGTCCATGTTCATTGGACGATTGCCGAACGTGAGAGGTACAGTTCGAAGAAAGGGCGCGACCTCCTATCAGTCAGTCGGATCATTGATCGGCTTTGTTCATGACCCGTCTGACATACTGTGAGAGACCTAAATCAGACCCACGAGAGGAGTAGTTTACGTACCCCTCACGTGAGACGAGAAATGTGTGAGGTGGGGATCGTTAGTTTTAGCACGTCAATGCAGCCAACTCTGAAACAATGGATGTGAAATACTACACGCCCTCAGTGAATTCGATTGATCATGAAGAGGATTCTGAGACGGGACAAGATATCATGCGAGCGCAACTCGACCCCTGGTACCCCTTTTGACGGCACGCCATGAGGTCAGCTATTGATGGATAGGTACCCCAGCTTCACGTCGCCGGCTGTAGCGGGATACGATGGGGGATCGAGCTGGAAGCAATCGTGCATAGCACCAGAAAGTCCGACAGCTTCAATATACGAAGCTCTTTGTGATAGCAGCCCCTGGTCCCAGTACTTCATGAGGGCTCAGGCCATACCGGAAGATGGAAGAAAATAGCGAGACGTGTTAAAGGGCGTTCTACCACCACGGACTAGTTCAAGGGGACTATGCGTCATGTAAGCAATGTCCAGCTGAACGGCACTCACCACTGCCGGATATCTTGGCAGGTCAACGCCGCGATTTGAGTCTGGACCAGGAACTTCAAATATTGGCAAGGTTCGTTTTCTCATCATTCAGATTGTCAACAGTTTCGTGGGTAATGAACAGTAGAATTCCGCATGGCCACAGCTTCAGCCATAGACTCGACCGGTATAGCCGGTGAAACTGCCATTATGGAACTACTTTCGAATGGAGGCAGAGCTCCCAGGGGGTGTCGGTGGTATGACTTGTCCGGCAATCCTTGACAGTTGAAATACTGAGAAGGAACGTGAAAATATACATATGGTCCCTTGACCTGAGTCCAATCTGCAACCGGAGGACCTGGCTGTGTTTCCCATGCCAGGGTAGGAGTCGGACATTGATAGTGGCCGATCAACAATTGCTTCCTTTTTCGACATCTACAATGCTAGCATTACCATATAAATAACAAAGTGGACCCGAATCAGTGGACCGCAACGCCTCGACGTTCTCACCTTAATACTCAAATGGAAGCGGCTGCTACGAGCGCTCACCTTCCCGAGACCAAACGTGAAGATGTTTCGCACCATCCGATTAACAGAGTTCACGGCGTAGTGCCGTTCACCACCAATAACGTACCCGAGCCGATTCCCTGCTCTCGAGCGTTCCCTGCGCAGACCAAATGGTTTCTCTGGCTTCTTCAACGAGTGCCGTGACGATGACAGGAGGCGGAAGGGGCCTGTTGGGAGGGCCCGCCGTCGCCTTCTGCCCACTACAAGGTAGGGGTTGAAAACTGTGTCAAAGTGAGTTGAAGACGCGTTCCACGCATTGCCAGCTTTCGCGTCGATATTCTACACTACTTCGTAAAGTCTCTGCGAGTTGCGTCATATTCTGGAATCTTTCGATGCGTTCTTGCGCCATGCTAATTTCGAACGTAAAATCTGTTGCGACCGCAATCGTTTAAGAGGGAAGGAAACATGCGCATAGTCAACGTAATGATATGTAAGGCAGTCGAGACTGTTAGGACTTCTCCACTTCGTCCTATTCCATACGTCACATCATCCCTTATCGACTAGGTCTCGCCCTTGGGTCTTCGTCATCATACGTCATGTTCCAGACTTTCTACGTCATTATCATATAGCTGGTAGTACTCGAGTGGTTCCCCACTCTTGTCATACATACCCAATATTTGCTCTTCTCCGCTCTGCTCGACCCATTGTCCCTGCTCTGCGAGCCAGATCATTGGTATTCATATCAGAGACGGTCCAACATACCTCGGAAAATTTTGTGTCAAGTCCCTCGCTTTCTCACTCAACGATCGAAAGTGGGTGAACACGACTCGGCTCTGCGATTTGCATGCGTTCACGAGCGGCGCGCAGGCCTGTATTGTTCTGAACGCCGAGGTAGGATCGCGACAAGTCAGCAAGCCAGACGTCCTTTGGTCTTGCGTAACCCTGTGGAGTAATTCAGTGCGGTGGACGAGCAAGAGGAGAGTATCCGTCGCTGGCGCAGTGTCTTGCGTCAGAAGTGTCTCGCTCTCCGATTGCAAGTTGGTCAGCGATCGTTCGAAGAACGTGCAATGCGCCGTCGCGTCTTTGATGTCCTGCTGCATTCTGAGACGAGCGCGCTGACTCGTGGCTGAAGGAAAGGGATAAGCCACTGCTTTCAAGCTGGGCGTATTGGTTGGCGTACATCTCCTAGTTGAGGTATTGCGGTAGACGGACGGCGAGAGTCAGCTTGAGACTTCATCCGTGGACAACGGGGTAATCTTCACGTTGTATAAGTTTGCTTGGAGATACAGGGAGAGTACACGCGCAAATTCAGGCCCAAACATGGCGCGACGGACCGTAAGGACTTGATAGACTTGTCGATGGTGTCTGCTGGGGTCAAGGAGGAATCGATCTACAGAGAGAGTGTGGGGCAACTAGAAGTCGTTGATGTTTGGACACACGTTGAAGTAGGCTGGAGAGTCGAGTAACAGTGAGGCTTGATGGTACACGGAGGACTAGGATGGTCCGAACTGAAAATCCCTTTACCGTAGCTGTGCAAGTACGGGACGCTTCTGAACTCATGCTTGATCATCACAGGAGGTGGCGCCGTGTACGTCGAAAATGGTTTGGATAACCTTCTTGTCCTTAGCAGGGTTGCAGGGCTGATACGTCGGTCCACGACCTCTCGCCAGTCACAATGCAGAGAAGTCGATAGCACTGTTGTCGCCTGGCATCGATCGAAGATGATATGCACGTGTTTATGGATTCCTGGATAGAAATTAGGAAGCAAGGGTGGGTAATTATGCACTCCGAGAGCTCAGCACCTACCTCGAACGTATGGTATCGTTATTGCTATATGGGATGTGATATGAACACTGCCGCTTCGAACACTCAGCATCCTCGTGTTCGAATCGAAGCGGTGATCTGCTTGAGATATGAAAAACGCGAGGAATGACCTGGCAGGGATGCCGCATTGACGGTAGCATTTCATCAACTTGTGGAACCTTTGCGGACACTGAATTCAAGTCCCGTTCGCGCCGCGACTTTATTCCGGACGTCCGCCAAACCTGCCCGTCTATGAACGTCCAATTGTACAAAAAATTGGCGCGCGCACATTTCAGTTGAGCGCGCATCATTGTAGGGTCGAGCGCCCACCACTTTGCTATTCACGTAGTAAAGTCAATAACCGTTACAAAATGACCTTTTATTTACGGAGCGATCGTATTCGACATGAATTCATTAAGGAACAGGGGAATGGTTTGAATGTGAGATAAATGATTGAATGTGCATCCCAAGATTTCGGCCGGGTTTCTGAGTAGGACGCAGGACAGAGGATTGGTGGTGGGGAACAGGAAAACTGGTGCCAGAGACCAGCTGCGTGGTTGACTCAGAAAGAGGACCATCAGAAATACAGACCGGCGGGATGGAAGGCTAACTACTAGGGAGAGCTTGACTCAGAGGCACCTCCAAGGTTTCGTGCTCAGGAACTGGGTCCACGAAGTCATGAAACACTGCAGGTATCTGAGTTGATCAAATAACATTACCTGCCATACCGTAGAAACTGTTTGATTTGATCCTTTTGTCCCGATGTGGCCGAGACGTACCAGTGTCGATTATTGCAGATGCATGACAGCGATGTTTCAACCCCTGTCGAACTAGCATAATTTGTGAGTTCCATCAAAAATTGTTATACTCAGGTGAAATAGGCTTACCATAACTCAGGCCTAGTGTGGCAGTGGAGGAAGTGGGTGTGAGGTGTTGGGGTTTTGAGGGAACACTATCACTACCTTCAGAACTTGAGTTCAAGTTGATAGTGAACGGGCAGAGGATGTTTGACTGTGTTTTAATACTAGGACCCTTGCTAGGCTTGGAGGTGAGGCATCGATTGCGGACTCGTTCGATTATTGTTGCCTGTTGGAAGACGGACTTGTTTACCTTATGGAGGCCGCAGTTTCAAGAAGATGAAAGCAGGGTTCTATGTGCACTACAAGGTTTCATCTTTGCACTAATCACCGGGAGGCGGTCCAGCCTTGGTATAAAGGTTTTTGCTCATAACACGTCACTTAGCCCAAAATCAGCCAACTAATCTTATCGTATACGTTTTGGCGAACCAAGTTCACCATGTCATCCGCCTAGTCGGTTCAAGTTCGTAATACGGTCTTGCAGAGTCAACGCTCGCCTTTTCTCTGACGATGTGGTGGTGGTTCCACAATTGTTGTTGATCTCAGCTTTCCAAAATCAACGTAACCCATGACTCACAAAGTTCGCTTCCAAGTTAGGTCCCATAGTTTGAGCATTTCAGAAAACATACACGACGACGAACGAAAAACACCCTTCAGGTCCTGTTATAATTAAACATAATATATACATCTACTGATCGATATTGTATTATAATACCATTACACGGCGTTCACGCCAATTCGCCGTCGTTGTCGCTCTCGGCAATCAAATTCAATGTCTCCTCCAACGCCGCCGGGTTGCTCTGCACCAACGACCCGTCCCATCTCTCCTCCGACCCTACCGCCTTTGTAAAGTCCAGGACACCTCGCGCAAATTGCTGTCCGGTGTAGTGGATTGCGGTCGTCTTACTCTTCGTAGCGAGGACTGCAATGAAGAGAGAAACCTGCAGACATGTCTTGATCAGATCGCTCATCTCATCGCGGAGATCTGCGCAGCGTCTTTTCCCCTCCTTGAGCCTCGTGCGTTCGTCGTTGATAATACTTGCACACTGGTTGAGAGACTTAATCTCCTCTTCTACTTTTCGCAGGTCGGCGTCGGCGCGCTGGATGCGTTGTACGCACTCTTTCGCGTTTTCTTCAGCAGCTTGGATTCTTTGACCTGCAGCATCCATCCCCTTGGTCAAGTCGCCTCCATCAAGGTGAAGCCAGTGGATGACAGTTTGTGTGATCTGGTCCACAAATACTGTGAGAGACTATTCAAGCAAATGAAATGATGAACGCACTGGCCAGTGTTTTGCATCCTCATGCTTCTTTCTTGCGGCGAGGAAGGCACGTTTGCCGACCTCGATATGGTGTTCTGCGTGCTTCTTCCGCTTACTGCGCCAGATTACCTTCAGAACTAGAACTAGTCGATAGATGAGAATACGTACACAACGATATCACGTTCGCTCTCGATACCGTTTTTCACAGCGTTTGCGTACTGATCTAGGCTCTGCATAGTGGTGGATATCGCGTGTGCCGCGCTCTGTTGGTGTATGAACTCCGTCGTGAGCTGCATTCGTCAGAACGAGAGTTTCAAGGAAGTCAACGGGTCGCGCATATAGCCCTTGGAATAATGCAACACACCTCGGGAGCTTTGTTCACCAAGCCCTTTGCCAACCCATGAAGGGCTTCAATGTGGCCATCCACAATATGGCATTGTGATCTACAGGCGCTCACGCGCTTCGCGGAGGCTTTGACTATGTCTGCCGTCGATGAGCCAGAAGATTTCTTCTCTTGTACAAATTCGTGGAGCGACTGGATTTGCTTGACGAGCTCGAAAAGAGCAGTCGCCGCACGCCTACCGTTGTTCGACAACAGAAGCTGACTTGCTGACTGTAGGTCGCGCAGCGAGCTTTCCAAGGATCCACACTTCCCGTTTGCCTCATCGACACATTCTTGTAACGCTGGAATCTCCAAGTAGAGGGTATCGACGCGGTTCTAAGAAGGGAGGGGACGTCAGCTCCGTGAGTCCATTGGTCAGTCTGCGAGCACTACCTTTGAAACCTCATGCACAACTTTCTCGGACAATGGCGCCGATGCAACATGGACTGGTGGCGCATGTAGGGCGACGAGATCTGCGATAGCGATGCGACCCGAGGCAAGCAAGGTAGTCATGACTAGCAAGAAGAGAAAGCAGAGAGGCTGAGCGTCGTTGAAGGTTAGAGATTGAGGATGAATCAACGCGGGTATTGTAACTGAGTCTGGTCGTCGAGCAGACACCGATCTATTTAAACGGAGCAGGCCAAGGCTGGCGCGAATGCGAACATACTACGCAAAGTACATGTTCATTGGAAGATTGCCAAGCGTGAGAGGTACGGTTCGAGGAAGGGGCGCGGCCTCCTGTCTATCAGTCGGAGCATTGATCGGCTTCGTTCATGACCCGTCTGACATACTGTGAGAGACATAATCAGACCCACAAGAGGGGTAGTTTACGTACCCCTAACGTGAGACGGGAAATGTGTGAGGTGGGGATCGTTAGTTTTAGCACGTCAGTGCAGCCAACTCTGAAACAATGGATGTGAAATACTACACGCCCTCAGTGAATTAGATTGATCATGAAGAGGATTTTGAATCTGAGATGGGAGGAGACATCATGCGAGCGTGGCTCGACCCCTGGTGCCCCTTTTGACCACACACTATGAGGTCAGCTATTGACGGACAGGTACCCCAACTTCACGTCGCCAGCTGTGGTGGGATACGATGTGGAAACGATCGTACATAGCACCGTTAAGTCCGATAGCTTTAATACACAAAGCTCTTGGTGATAGCAGCCCGTCGTCCCAGTATATTTTAAGAGGGCTCAGGCCATACTGGAAGATGGAAGAAAATAATGAGACGCGTTAAAGGCAGTTCTACCGTATGGCATGTTGCTGTATGTACCACGGCCTGTTCAAAGGGACTATGTGTAATGTAAACAATGTCCAGCTGAACGGCACTCACCACTCCCGGATATCTTGGCAGGTCAACCCCACCATGTAAGTCTGGACCAGGAATTTCAAATATTGGCAAGGTTTATTTTCTCATCATTCAGATCGTCAACAATTTCGTGGATGATGAACAGCGCAATTCCACGCGACGACAGTTTCAGCCATAGACTCAACCTGTCTGGAGCAAGGGTCCAGATACCCGGTCGGAGTGCAGTTAGTATGGAACACTCTCGGATGGACGCAAAGCTCGCAGGCGGTGTCGGTGGTATGACTTGTCCGGCAATCGTTCGGAAACCTTGTTTGACGCTCTGAATTCCGGTAAGTTGGTTCCCACGGAACAATGGGGGTGGAAGAAATCTTGTCGAGCAAGGTAATGCTGAGAGAAGGAAAAAACGAACCTGAAAATGTACATATGGTCCCTTGACCTGAGTCCAATCTGCAACCGGAGGACCTGACTGTGTTTCACAGGCCAGGGGATGAGTCGGACTTACATGGACATTAATAGTGGCCAATCAACAATTGTTTCCTTTTTCGATTTCCTAGTCGCTAGCGCTGCCACCAGACGTTCTCGTCTTGCCAGTGATACTCTAACAAATGGAGGCGGCTGCTATGAGCGCTCAAGGTTTCATGTCTACCGGAGAGTTCGATCACAATGCGTCACTCAGCTCAACGTCATCCAATCATAGGATACGTATCGGCAAACCCAGCAGGCTCACCATGCCATCCGCCGAGTTGGTCCAGTCTCGCAGATATCCAGTGGTAACTGTGTCAACGAGGACAGCTGGATGGTGTGCGTATCTGAGCCCATTATCGTGCCATAGCCTTTTGACTCTTTGCAGCGTGTGGTGTCATACAAACTGGGGAGACCTTCAGCCCGCTGTGTTCTCTATCGCCCTCCTCAAATCTCTCATGGTCATCGCTTCCAGCATAAATGAGATATGTTCGCTACCATCTCTAAGTATCCGTGATGTTCCGCTGACCACTGTCCTGCATGCAGTATTCATCTTCGAGAACAAGTTCACGTATGCCAAGTACCCTACCTCGTTCAGGACATGCCTCCAGCAAATGGTGGGGGACGGACACACCGCGTCCGAGACAGCATCATACCAAATGATGCGTATTAACAATCCTTCGAATCGGTTGTCAGACACGGTCAAGAGGGCCGTGATGGTCATCGTACAGAGCACATCCCCTTCCGAGGTCGAGTACTTATTCTTGAATGCTCTCGATTTCGGTGTTGGGACTCACCGGCGTATGCATATGCGGTTTTTTTTTTTCATTCTGTTGCTTACGGGCTTGACAGTCAGTACCATGTGCCAGAGACGCATAGCAGATCTGTGAGCGAGCGTTTTCATTTGCTCAGGAGATCCTGGAATGTACGACCTACAGGACAGGTGAGTCTTTGTTATCATCTGATGACGGGTCGGGTTGACATCTTCACTAGCCGTGGAGTCGTGTGCCCATACACGGAAGCCAGTCTGAAAGGAATAATGGATCGCCTCGACAAGACCAAACGCGTCTCTTCAGACCTTTTTCCTATCGTGGAGCAAGCCTTTGACATCACGAAGAAGGTCAACACCATGGCGAGGACCATCGAGAGTCAAGACGACAGAGTCTTCAACAGACACAAGTCGATAGTGAATCGGATCAAGGCCCTGCAGGGCATCGTGATGCAGTGCACCATCATTCTGCAGCAAACCCGGAACATTCCATCTGGTCCTGGTACGCCAAAGAAATTCTCGACTACCATCAGCTATACGGTACGTAGCCCCATCTTAAACGAAGATGTGAGTACGAACTAGTTCCTTGTCCAGGAAGTTACGGTCCAAACAGCGAAATTGAGAGTACGTACGCGACAGACGTAGTGTTGATGAGTGTTTCACATTCCTTTAGGTCGATCAAACGCGTGCAAACCTCGAAGTTGCCTGAGAGTGGCACGACAAGGCGTCCGGGCGGTTGATCGATTGCCAGCGTGAAATCACAAAGATGACCGCAGCCATGACGAAGTTGTCTCCGGAGAACGCCACCCTGAAAGTGTTCTTACCCGTACTCATCCAAGTCGTCAGGGCCTTCACTAGTACATACCGCACGACCACGTTCGTGGCGCTGAGGCCTACAACGTGTACTACAGTACCCTGTGCCCGGTTTTCGCAGATGACGGAGTTCTTTTCCAACGTCGCGCCGCTGATCAACGACGTGATGAAACTACAAGTGACGTTGTGGATCAAGGACATTGAGGCGAACTCCAAGATGGTCCTTGCTGGCGTCCCGCTCTCTGGTGGGTACTCTTCGTGCCATTTAGACGTATTGACCGAACGAGCGTGACTTTGGTACAAAATAGCTTGGACACAACATGGGATGTATGCACAAATGACAGAGTCGTCTACACTAAGCATGTTCGCTGAGTGGATATCGCGAACGTACCTGCGGGTGTTGGATTTGTACATCATGCCTGCCCGATGGTCCGAGTTCCTCTCTTGGCTGTGTTCGTGTTGGCTGACGGCCCTATTCAGCAAGGTTGAGCATTTACTTCAATTCCAAGAGGTCGGGAGCGAGGAGGGGAAATGGCTGTTTGCATGTACAACTTTTTTCGTCTCCATGTGACACAAGGGATTATTGACCACCTATGGACGGAATCCACAGTGAAACTTGCCTGAAGCACAGGGGGCCATTCAAGAAAAGTTGCAGGCGAAGAGTCAAATGATACTTGAGTTCGTTACAGAGGACCAAATAGCAAGCTTAGCAATAGCACCCTTCTAGTGGTTGTCGCTTTTTCTTCACCATTATGACATGTCTTGGGTTCGAAATTTGTCCGATTGATCAATCGATACTTGGAAAAGATACAGGATGCAGTGGAGCGGGCTGTCCTAGGGATTAAGGGGCCTGGTATACTAGTATTATCCTATCATCTACCCCATCTTCGATGTCGTCGCTTGTTGGCTATCAAGCTCATTAATTTGGATCATTTATAGTCTTGCGAGAAATATCAGAGGTGACAGAAGCACAGGTAGGAGGAAGCAACCCCTCCCGGAGATATTCGGTGGATGGAGTTATGTGGCAGTCCACTCACGAATGAACTGAGCGTGCAAAGACCCTGGACAAGTGAATGTAGTTAGGAAGGAAGGGGCCCCGGGAATTGGACGACATCCCAGCAAAGGCGTGCCTTTTCTTTGACAATACGGCTGTGATTCCACCCCCAAGACGAAAGAAAGCAGTGAGACACGCTACAAGCTGTTCTATCATGTGGCATCTTGTTATATGTACCACGGACTAGTTCAGGCAGTCTATACACAATGAGGACAAGGTCTGATGGTCACCCCCTAGTTTCTAACTGACACCATGTTGGAAGCACAACTCCACTATGCAAATCTGGATGACGAACTTCGGAAATCAGCGCAAATGTTCATTTTCTCTCATCATTCAAATTATCAATGGTTTCGTGGGTGATCTTGAGTGAGCAGTTTAATCACACACGAGGACGATTTCAGCCACAGACTCGATTGGTCTAGAACAAGGGGACGAACTTACTACACAGGGCAGCCATCATGATCATTGACTCGTTACTGATAGACGGAGAATAGTTCCCAGGCAGTGTCAGTTGGCAGGATTGGCAGATAACCCGTGATCCATAATTGATCTCATCACCCACGAAATCGTTGACAGACAGAATGTTGAGGGAAGACTCGGAAAAGACGAACACATGGGACATGGTTCGCAGGCGGTGTCAGTTTGCATGACTCGGCCGGTTGCTCATAATCCATGATTGCCAGTGATGTCATCACCCTCGAAGCTGTTGACGGTCAGAATTTTTGGAGAAGAGAAAACGAACTTGCGCGTGTACATGGTCCCCTGTTTGGTCTGCAACCGAACGACCTGAACTACGGTTTCACACGTTCAGGAGATCATTGAGACTGTTGTGATCATACATAGTCGCCGATCAAAAGTTGATTCCTTTTTTAGGTTACCAATGCGTCTAACTCTGAAAATCATGGACAACACAAGTCATTGTATTTGCACCGCCTAAGATGAGGAAGACGTGAACCGAAATAACTTTATTTTCATGAATAAAGCGACGAATATTCACAATCTCATGACTTTTCCAGGAACTATTCATGCTGGACTCGTGTACATGTCGGGGGTGAATCATTCCGGTGTGAAATTTGATGACATGAACATGTTGAATCGGAGCAGGTTCCTCGGATCCACAAATCTATCCGACCAGTCTTAGAAGTAACCACACCGATCTCCAATGGGACTACCTTGACGAAGTAGCGTTGTTAAGAATTCCTTGGGCAGTGCTGCCAGCCAATGAGAAGACTCGGCTTGGTATCTCAGTTACCTCAATCGGTCTGCAGATGCCACTGGACCTTTTCAGATGGTTACCTTTGGAAAATGTGATGATGTAAAATAGGTAGGCCTCTCCGCTTCCAGAATTTGGTAGATGAGGTACACAGACGGCCATGCTGGAATTGGTGTGGGTAACGTTGAACATGTGACCTTCTGTCGTGTACGTGTCATGTTCGGATGATCCTGGTGTGACATTCAATGACATGGACATGTTGAATGGAAGCAGGTTCAGGAGATCCACGGGCTTATCCAAGTTGCGAGGTAGCCATATCACTCTCCGACGTCTCCATTTAGAAACACGGTCACTGAATTGCGCTGCAAAAAGACCCTTGGTGTTTATCAGCCAATGGGAGGGTACAGTTTGGTATCGCTATTCGTTTTGCTACTCTGTACCTTTTGAGAATGTGGTGACGGAAATAGGTGAGCCCTGCAGTATAAGAGGTGCATGGACGGCCAGTCATCCATACTATCCGTCTCAGAGTATTCATTACAGCTAAACATCTCATATAATGGCGTCCACAGACCTGATTAAGGTGCGCAGTGCAGCCAGTCAGATTTTCAAGGGCCGTGATACGAACGAAGACGCCTGGATGGCGTAGGTGTCATGATTCCTCAGGCTAGTCGCGCCATGGCGTTCTGACCTGTTGTCGTAGCATGTGGCGCAACACAAACTGGGGAGAGCTCCTTCAGGCCGCCCCCCTTTCCATTGCCCTCCTTGGCTTACTCGTGACCATCGCTTCCAGTGTCAACGACTTCTGTACGTCACTGTCTCCCATCTCAAAGAAATGTCTATTGACAATGAATGCAATCCAGCACTCATCGACACCACTAAAGGCACACCCATCGTTCCCCATTATGTAAAGCACCCCGACTCTTTCAAGACATGCCTCCAGCAAATGGTTGGCGCAGGTCTCGACGCATTCGCGACAGCATCGAAATCAATGTCGACTATCAACAATGCGTCGAGTCAGTTTCCAAGAAAGATCAGGAATGCGGTCGAGCTCCTCGCACAGAACCAATCCCTTGAGGAGGTCATGGTCATGCTGCCAATCGAGCTCAATGCGATTGCAGAACTCACCAGGATATGCATGTACGTTTGTCTCTACCTCACTTGTGTGCTCAACATCGAAAGTGTCTCACCACCAATGTCTCATGTTAGGGATGCGTCCCGGACAGCAGAGAAAGCGTTTGTGGGAATTTTAACGCTTGCACAAGAGATACTGGAGTGTGCGACATACAGGGTATGTCAAGTTCCAGTACATTGACTTGCACTTGTTTACTACTCGCCTAATAGGTAGGAACTGTGCAGGAACAGAAACAGCGCAGCGAGGTGATCAGGGATATCCTTGAAGCACAGAGAAAACAGGAGGAAGAAATAGCCAAACAAGCCCAGGAGACGACTGACCTGATGAAAAAGGTAAGGACACCGAGTCTAACATGCTCTCTACGAATTCAAAGACAAGCTACTGACCACTTCCAGTCGTACCAAGAAGCAGAAACACAGTTTAGAACTGCAGCCGATAATATCCCCCATGAGTGAGTTTCCCCTCGTTGTTTGATTGTGAACTTGAAATGACGTTTCCCAGGTGGAACCTTGTGGGAATGCAAGATGTAGAGTCCTTGACCAACTCTCTCACAAGTGCCGTAAATGCATTCGTAGGTACGGCGAACACAAAAGGTCGATACCTGCTAGGAAGCCAGTCTGGAGGACCAGTAGGTAAGGAAACATTTGTTCTTGGAGACGGACTACATGCTGAGCAGTTGGACATCATTGTAGACAATTCGACGTTGCCTTCCGGCGCATCTCTTAGTGACCCTGGCGTTCCCCTCGCGGACAGGATCCTGGTGCTCGTCAGGGCACTCGATCTCCTTATCTCTGGTGGACCTGATGGGCAGCCTGACTGGGACAATATTTGTAGCTCAGTACGTGCACCACGTGGGGTACCTTTGTCCTCTCAAAGTGACTGATTTATATGCCATTTAGCAGAAGAGTGGCGCCTTGTATGTAGAGCTAAGCCTGGTGATAACAAAGGACCGCCTCGATGGGACAAAGCCTATTTCTAGGGAACTGTTGCCTATTGTCGAACGGGCCATCGAGATCACGAAAAGCCTCAGAGGAACAGCAGTGTCACTTCAGGTCATAAATGATGACGCGATCAACTTGCACAAACCAGTGGTAGTGAAGATGATGGAAGATCTCCAGGGTATTGTAACCCGATGCAATCTCATTTTACAACAAACGGGAAATCCTGGGACTGGTTTTGCTACTCCAACTACCCCACAGAACCTCGGAAACAACACCAGTGCTACGGTGAGTAGGACCTATTACTGTTAAAAGACGGTATGTGACCGAGTTCATTATACAGCAACTTGCGGTCGAAACAGCGCAGTTTAGAGTATGTATGCAAAGCAGATACATTTGGAGCTGCCTTATCTCCTTCCCAGCTCAACCAAACACGTGCGACCCTCCAAGCGGCACGGGACGCATACGATAAGGCAGCCGCACGTCTCATCGAAGGCCAGCGTCAAACCGCAGACACGATCCAGCAGTTGATGAAATTGAACCTTGAGAAGGCAACCTTGGAAGAGATCATCCCTCTGCTCGTCAAGGCGGTACAAAGTTTCTCAAGTACGTACATGGCTCTCATATGTCGCTCTGATGAGTGCAACTCAATTGGTGCAACAGCCCTCCGTGCTCAATTCGCGCAAATAATGACATTCTTTTCCCATGTCGCGGTGCTCCTCAACGACGTGATGAGACCCCAAGTTGAAAGGATTTCTTCGGCCACGAAAATGGAGACAGGCACCGATTTGGTCCTCGGTGGCATCAAGCTTTCTGGTGAACACGCTTTGCGTTGATCAGCATGGCCAACTTGAACTAACATTACCATTACCATGCAATATGATCAGACTTTGCCCGGAACGCGATGTATGTCCAAATGATGGGGCTCCTCAAAGTGAGCATACTTGCGGAACGAATTTCTGCAGCATACCTGCGCGTGTCCAACGAGTATATCATGCCTCTTCTAGGGTTCGAGTTCCATCTTCTATGCCGTTTGAACCCCTTTTGACTTACAATTAATCACTCAGCGAGGTCGGACAGTTGCTGCAATTCCTAACGGACACGAGTGAGGAAGGCAGGAAGCAGTTTTTGGGTATGTGTTTCATAATGCAGTATGGAATGCAAAGACCGTTAAATGATTCGTGACTGGATGTGCAGAGGAACTAGGACAGCGTCGACAAGCCATTGAACAACATGCTCAGACAGCGTGTGAGGGGATTCTGAACCTCGTCGAGCAGGACCAGAAGGTAAGTCCAGTAAAGACTCTTACTGCTGCTCAACATTGTCTTCTATTTGCGTTCTTTGTGTTCACGGCTTGGTTCACCTGGTCTGTTCTCTCATGACATTCTTCCAATCAGAAATTTATCAACACGATCAACCAACGCTTGGTACAGATACAAGGCACAGTTGGGGATGTTCTACCCGCGCTCAAGGGACCTGGTCAGTTGCTTTTTTATCCTCCATATAATTTCCCTCAGTACGCTCGTCGGGCTCAACTGCTTCATCTTTCATAGTGCCACGACAGATACAGGACGTGATCCAAGCTCATGTCCAGGAGTTCGATGATCACAAAGAGAAAGTTCAGAAAGCGAGCCCTCCGTATCATGATATGGGGCTATTTTCCATCTAGTATGCAATTGCTGTTATGCCACGCTTCTAAATTCTGTGTCGAACTGTACATCATTCTGAGAAATCCATCGAGTTGATATTCACCTTCTATCCACGACCAACAAAGTGGGCGTGTAAGGAGGCTCTCCTGTTTGTCTGCATCCCGCGTGAGTCTCTGCTTTTGCAAATTTGTGTGACGTGTACAGTAGATGATCTGTTTGCATCCAAATGGGTACTCCGGAGTTTTGATGTGGCCTATACTTTGTTTCGGTGGTATGAATCCGGCCTTCCTCTAGTCAAACCGTTCAAACTGTGGCGATAGTGAGATCTTGGCTCACCGCATCCCTAGTATTGCCTCGCAGGTGGCCGATAGATCATGCTTGGCAATTTACAGTAGTTTTAATATTGGTTTGCAGTGGGATCTGGATGGAGGGGAACTAAGAAGAGTGTCTGAGTCCTTGTCAGCCAAAAAGTCGAATAGACAAGCAAGCTGGTAATTAGCTGACGCTTGTGGGGGGATTCGAACGGTGACGATGTTCTGGCTGGCTGGAGAAGTTGCTGCTTGAATCGCCGATGGGTGTCATCATATAGTGAGTCCGTGATCATGATGCGAGGTAATCGAAGCCTTGTGCATGAACGAGCTTGCTTAGGAACAGGAATACGAGGGAAAAAATGCACTTGTCGAGCTCGTGTTCAAACACATCGAGTGTACCATCTGGCTCTGGACGTCGATTATGGACCAACTCGAAGAGTTAGGGGGTAGGAAATTTCAGTCCGAGTTTTAAGACTCTCCCTCATTGATATGGACGGACACTTACGTCCGCTTGATGAGTAGGCAAGTCAAATACGGCATAACAGTGCTCTCAAGGTAGATTATGTAACTCTGCCATCCCCGATTCCGCCCTCTTTCCGGCAACGACAGGCTAATGAGTTGCAGAGTCTAATGCCTGTCTTATTTCCTTAACAAGTTCACCATGACTGTCTGTCTCCCCCCATCGGTTGTCCCGTCCAGAGAGACTGTCGCAACCAGAAACTCATCAAACATACGATTTTCCATGATCATCCGATGATTTTGACGGACAGACAAGAGTTGCTAGAACAGCTTACAACGCTTACAATAAAAGGTTTACTAAAGCTAGGGAAGAGTGGGAGAAGAGCATAGCTGCATGTGGTACGTCTTATATCCCCTGTGGTGCTACGAAGCCCTGATATCGGATCGGTCAGAGAAATGACGAGAGAAGGCCAATGCAGAATCAGAGGCGGGTACTGTTTTGACCTCGACTTGGTTAATGGGACCTTCGTCATGTCTTATTCCCTGTGGGTATCATGCTTTATATTGGTAACGCATGGTGACACAGACGAACTGGAGATCCCTTGTGAATGGATGGATCTTGTCAGGTCGCTGATGGGCAGCGTCGTAAAGGATTCAGTAGTATTGGCGAAAACCAGACATGAAATGCTTAGTAACAAGCAGGTTGTGAGCGCGGTGGTCATGAACCGTGTGTCGGGAGGCACGTACTTGATGACTTGCACGTGGACAAGCAAGATACCTCTCAGAGTAGCATTCTCTAGAGGAAACTGAGTCACGGACGTGATTGCCTTTGTGTTTCACCCGGAAAAAAAAGTGTGACTTTCAGTCTTGAATCTAAGCCACGGCCCAGGCCTGCCAGGTTCGCAGTGCACTGAGAGTGCGGTTTGGAGTTATGGAGAATTCCGAATAGCTATGCAGCCACGGCCCCAGGTCGAGGCACTGACGTACTCTGAGTCGGCTCATGCTCTCCTTGGCTTAACAGTCTATCTCTTGTCATTATGTTGTAATCCTAAATATCATCTACTCTACTTTAACGCCAGACTCATTTTTTGTTTGGTTCTTCTTGAGCACATGCACAATAGGTGTGTCCTTGCGACTCATATGCTCCATCAGTTGACACTCGTGTTCTGACATGTGCAAATTGAGCAAGCCATTTTGAAATAGTAGTCGCGAACGCCAAAGAAAGGTCCATGTTGGCATACGCATCACGTGCACTACAGTATATATCCCGCTGCACTACGTAGATGTAGCACAGTCGCCCCTTGTCCTCGTACCTCGTAGCCTGTCGCCCATAGAGGTCGTGGTCCAGTTCTGTTCCGCCCGATCCCTCAGTGTTCCCACCATTAACCACGGTGGGCTTCCAGTCCAACGCTCATTCTCATTGGTATTGAACAAGTAGGTCACGTCATAGGGTGTTGTACAAAACGACAGAGATAAAGATTGCATGATAGTGATCACAATTCAGAGGCAGGATAGCGCTCAACCTGTCACATGAGGTCGTTCACCTCAGGCTTGATCGGAGGGGGGGATTCATCAGTCTTCTTTTTCTGTTCAACGACCTCCTCGACGTGGGCCTTGGTTACATCTTCTATCTGCTTTGGAACTATAAAAGAAAGCAGTGAGCTCGATGACCAATGTTCAAGCAAGCAATGTTAGGATAAACAATAGAACAAGGTCCTACCAGGTTGGGTGATTTCGGGTAAAACGTTTTTGAGTGTGTCTTGTATTTTTGTCACGCGCAGGTTGATCGTCGAGATGAATTTCTTGTGAGAGATACGTCCCCAAGCGGTGAGCGACACAAGAGCGAAAGCGGAAGCATGAGTAAGATGGCATACAAGGACTTTATGGAACTCACCTTCTGGTCGTCTGCAACGAGGGCAACAATCCCCTCACTCGCTGTTTGAGCCTGTTGTTGAATGGCTTCTTGACGCCTTCCAAGTTCCGCTGCAATCCCCATTCATGAGCCATTGAACAATCTGTCTGCTTTACGCTACAATGAGGCTACACATACCCATGAATTTCGCCTTAGCTTCTGGGGTGTCTTCTTTTAAGAAGTCCAGCAGTGTTCCGACTTGGCTGAAGACAGTGAGGGAGTGTGAGCCAAAAGCAGTCGAGGTAACACAAATGAGGGAACTCGAACCTCAGAGGAGGCATGATATACTCTGTAGACACACTCATATACGTTGCGGAAATCCGTTCCGCAAGCATACTAACTTTTAGGGGCCCCATCATTTGGACATAGATCGAGTTGCGGGTGAAGTCTGGTCATATCACCAAGCAACGTTAGTTCAAAAGAGGGTATGTCGAGCAACGTGAACCGTGATCACCGGAAAGCGTAACGCCACTCAGGATCAAATTAGAGCCTGCCCTCACTTTCTCCACCCAAGCAGTCACTTGGGGTCTCATCACGTCGTCAACGAGTGACGCAACGTTGGCAAAGAATATCATCATTTGTGCGAACTGAGCACGAAGGGCTGTTACACCACTTGAGTTATAATTATCAAAAGAGTGTATGAGAGCTGTGTACATACTTGAGAAGCTTTTCACCGCCTGGACGAGCACAGGGATGATCTCCTCCAGGGCTGCCTTCTCAAGGTTCAATTTCGTCAACTTTGCTATTGTCTCTGTGACTTGGCGCTGGCCTTCGATAAGGCGTGTAGATGCCTTATCGTATGCATCCCGTGCCGCTTGGAGGTTCCCCCGTGTTTGATCGAGCTGTGAAGAAGCTGAAATAGTCTCTAAACGGATATGTATCACATACGAACTTTGAATTTCGCTGTCTCAACTGCGGATTTCTGTAGAACGAACTCAGTTACTCCTTCCCTAAGGGTGACAGGTCTCACTCACCGCAGCGCTGGTTTCATTCTGCACGTTCTGCGGCGTACTCGGGGTAGCAACACCAGTCGAAGGATTTCCAGTCTGTTGTAAAATGAGGTTGCACCGCGTTACGATGCCTTGAAGCTCTTCTATCTGCTTCTTGACCACTTCTTTGTACTCATCAAACGCATTATCTGTGCCAGACTCAGCAGACCCTCCCTTTGCATTGACGATTTCTGCGATCTCAATAGCCTTGTTGACAATGGGCAGCAGCTCCTTTGAGGTGGGCTTTGTCCCGTCGAGGCGTTCCTTTTTTGTTTTCAGGCTCAGTTCAACAAACATGCCGCCACTCTTGTTGCCCTAAACAGTACATAAATAAGACACTATGGAAGGTGAGATATCACATGTGGTACACGTACAGATTTGCGAATTTTGTCCCAGTCAGGCTTGCCATTAGGTCCACCAGAGATGAGGAGATCGAGCGCCCTAACGTGCCCCAGAATTTCATCCGCAAGGGGGACTGCTGGGTCACTCAGGGATGGGCCAGAAGGCAATGTCGAATTTTGTACACCTGTTTCCAACCATTAGGCATCTAACCCGTCTCCAGAAGAAGTGTTTCCTTACCTGCCGATCCCCCAGACTGGCCTCCTTGCAAATATTGACTTTTCGTGTTCGCTGTGCCTAAGAAAGCATTTACAGTGCCTGTAAGGGTGTTCGTCAAGCTCTCCACGACGTGCATGCCAACAATCTCCCATCTAGGAACCATATTTCATTTAGATGATCGGGGAATAGCACAAGGACTCACCCGGATGGGATATTATCGACTGCATTCTTAAATTGGTCTTCTGCATCCGTATACGACTAGAAGTTATCAGTAACTGGACTCGCCAACAAAATCCACAGAATGGATGTTAGATGGTGCCCTTACCTTCTTCATCAAGTTGGATGTCTCCTTGGCTTGTTTGACTATTTCTTCCTCTTGCTTCTTCTGCCCGTCAAGGATAGTAATGAGCGTTTCGCTGCGCTCTTTCTGCTGTTGCGCAGTTCCAGCCTATCGGACGAGTGGTAAAGAGGGACAAACAAATCCACTGAATTGAGAGCATACCCTGTATGTCGCACACTCTAGCATCTCTTGTGCGAGTGCTGAGATACCAAGGAATGCTTTCTCAGCTATCTTGGATGCATCCCTGAAGAAATGCAGGAGTGAAATGGAATCATCAACATTGAGCAGGCAAGCAAGGTGGAGACAAACGCACACGCATATTCTGGTAAGTTCCGCAATTGCACCGAGCTCAATTGGCAGCATGACCTCCACCTCATCTGGGGGAGGGTTCTGTACAATGATCTCGACAGCATTCCTGATCTTTCCTGGCAATTGACTAGATGCATTGTTGATACTTGTCATTGATTTCGATGCTGTCGTGAACGCATCGAAGCCAGCGCCTGCCATTTGCTGGAGGCATGTCTTGAAAGAGTCGGGGTGCTTCACATACTTGAGATTGACTGGAGTGCCTTTAGTGACGTCGGTGAGTGCTGGGTTACATTCAATGTCAACAGACTTTTCGCTATGGGTATGGAGATGGAGCAACGTACAGAAGTCCTTGACGCCGGAAGCGATGACCATGAGTGAACCAAGGAGGGCAATGGAGAGCGGGGCGGGCTGCAGGAGCTCCCCCCAGTTTGTATTACACCACATGCTATGAAAACAGATTGGAACAGTACGGAGCGACAGAGAACCAAGGTACATACGTCATCCAGGCCTCCTCGTTGGTATCATGGCCTTTGAAAATCTGGCCGGCGGCGTTGCGCACTTTAACAAGGTCTGTGGACGTCATGATGCGAGATTTTTCGCTGTAGTGAATATTATGAGACTGATGGTATGAATAACTGCCCATCCGTGCACCTCTTATACTGCAGGGCTCACCTATTTCCGTCATTGTACTCTCAAAAGGTACGGAGTGATGAAACAAATAGCAATACCAAACTGTGCCCTCATTGGCTGATAAGCATCAAGGGACTCTTTGCAGCGCAACTTGGTGACGGTGTTTCTAAATAAAGAGTGATATGACCACCTTGCAACTTGGATAACCCCGTGGATCTCCTGAACCTGCTTCCATTCAATATGTCCATGTCATTGAATGTCACACCAGGATCATCCGAACATGACATGGTACACGATAGAAGGTCACATGTTCAACATTACCCACACCAATTCCAACGTGGCCGTCTGTGTACCTCATCTACCAAATTCTGGAAGCGTGGAAGCCTACCTATTTTACATCATCACATTCTCCAAAGGTAACCATCTGAAAATGTCCGGTGGCATCTGCCGACCGATCGAGGTAAATGAGATACCAAGCCGAGTCTTCTCATTGGCTGGCAGCACTGCCCAGGGAATTTCTAACAACACAACTTCGTCAAGGTAGTCCCATCGTAGATCGGTGTGGTTACTTCTAAGACTGGTTGGATGGATTTGTGGATCCGAGGAACCTGTTCCCATTCAACATGTTCGTATCTTCAAATTTCACACCGGAATGATTCACCCCCGACATGTACACGAGTTCAGCATGAATAGTTCCTGGAAAAGTGATGAGATCGTGAATATTCGTCACTTTATTCATGAAAATGAAGATATTACGGCTCACGTCTTCCTCATCTCAGGCTGTGCAAATGCAATGACTTGTGTTGTTTTGTAGCTATCCATGATTTTCGGAGTTAGACGCATGGTAACCTCAAAAAGGAATCCGCTTTGAGTCTTCTCATTGGCTGGCAGCACTGCTCAAGGAATTCCTAACAATACTACTTTGTCAAGGTAGTCCCATTGTAGATCTGTGTGACTACTTCTAAGACGGGTCGGATAGATTTGTGGATCCGAAGAACCTGCTCCCATTCAACATGTTCATGTCTTCAAATTTCACACCGGTATGATTCACCCCCGACATGTACACGAGTCCGCCATGAATAGCTCCAGGAAAAGCGATGAGATTGTGAATATTCGTCACATTCATGAAAATAAAGATATTACGGTTCACGTCTTCTTCGCCTCAGGCTGTGCAAACGCAATGACTTGTGTTGTTTTGTAGTTATCGGAGTTAGACGTGTTGGTTCGAAAAAGGAATCAATCCTTAATCGGTGACAGTCTCAATGATCCCCTGAACGTGTGAAACCGTAGTTCAGGTCGTTCGGCTGCAGACCAAACAGGGGATCATGTGCAAGTTCGTCTTCTCTTCTTGACTGTCAACAATTTCGAGGGTGATGGCACCACTGACAATTATGGATCGTGAGCAACCAGCCAAGTCATGCAAACTGACACTGCCTGCGCATTCTTCGTCCATCCAAGTGGGTTCCATGACAGCTGTCCCACAAGGTGAGTCTTGACCCTTGCTCTAGACCGGTTGGCGAGTCTTTGGCTGAAACTGTCACCATGAAGGATTGTACCGCTCGCTCAAAACTTCCCACCAAACTGTTGAGAAATTGAACCATTTTGCTGACTTTCGAAGTTCCTGGCCTAGATTTAGATGATGAAGTTGAGCTACTGGTACATGCGACGAGATGCTGCACGATATAACCGCCTTTGATACATCTTACTCTTTCTTCCGAAGCATCTCCCGGTATGTTCTGAACTCATGAAATGCTGGCACCACGGACTATCATCACACCAGGACCGAGAGCCTCACATTAAGCTGTTAGACTTAACAGTGCTATGCACGATCTCTACGTGGTCTCACTGTGGCGTGTCATCTAAAAGGGAATTCAAGGGATCGAGGGGCGCCAACCTGGCGTCCCATCCCATCTTAGAGTTAGAATCAACCTCATGACCAACTCACTCTGGACGTAGAGCATTTCGGATCCACTATCTTGCAATTGACCGCGCCAGCATGCTAAAACTAACCATCCTTCTTTTTTGTGCATATCACACTTCCTGTGTGATGTCAGGGACATGCAAACTACTTCGCCTGTTGTCTGGATAGATCTCTCACAATGTGTCAGATGGGCCATCGTCCCATGCTCCGACCGGCTGGGAGAGGGAATGGAAGTCATAATGAGGTACGTCAAAACACTGTATTGTATCCGAACAACATCCACCTCGGAACCACCTATCTCCGTGTAGGATTGTCAGTTCAGACTTCCAGATTCAGGTGCCAGTGAGTCAGGCTGTACCCCTTTTTCAAAGCATTTCTCTCACGTCTGGTGATCGTCCGATAAACATATTTTGTGTAGTATGTCTGCATTCATAACTGTCTTGGCCTGCCCCATTTAAATAGCCCTGTGTCTTGTCGATGATTGGACTCACTCACAACGCCTGCGTTGGTTCATCCCTGATCTCTAGTCTGCTGCCGCCAACGACGCTCGACCTCTCTGTTTCTCTTCTTGCTAGCCATGACTACCCTGATCGGTATTGCAGATATGGTCTCCCTACACACGCCACCAATTCATGTTGCGTCGGCGTCGTTGGGGCCAGTAATGGCGGTGTACGAGGTTTCAAAGGTCGTGTCCATGGCCGACCAACAGACTTGCAGGGCTGATGTCTACTCTCTGCTTAGAGCCGCGTGGATACGCTCTACTCAGAAATTGCTGCGTTCCAGGGACGTGTCGACGAGGCGAACGGGAAATGTGAATCCTTGGGGATCTCATTGCAAGACTTACAGTCAGAAAAGCAGCGCCTGTTGTCGAACGATGGAAAACCTGCGATGGCCGCCCTTTTCGAGCTCGTCAAGCAGATCGAGTCGCTCTATAAATTTACAGAAGAGAAGAAATCTTCTGGTTCATCGAGGGCTGAAGTAATCAAAGCCTCCGCCTCGCGCGTGGCCGAATGTAAATCACAGTGTCGTACTCTGGATGGTCACATGCAATCTCTTTATGGCAAGGCAAAGGGCTTGATGGGCAGATCTTCCGAGGTGTGTTGTGTTATCCCGAAGGCTATATGTGCCATCTACTGACCTCTTTAATTTCTTTTATCCTCGTAAATGCAGCTTACGACGGAGTTTACGTACCAAATCAGCTCAGCACAGACAATATCTACCAGTCTTCAGAACTTAGGGCAGCACGCAGACACTGTGAAAAATGGCATTCGAAGTGAACGAGACACCCTGATGTATGTATTCTCGCCTATCGGCTGGTTCTGAGGGTCACCTGCTGTAGCGATCGGAAGAAGGACGCAGAGCACCACATCCAAGTTGCCAACGATGCCCTTCACTCCGCGGAACAGAAGTACGAGGACTCGAAAACCTGGCGAGTGAGTTCTTCGTTTTCTTTTTTTTGCTGAAATGGTCACTTAGTGTACGCACCAGATCGTACGAGGCGTCCTCTGGTGGTGGGCCGAGGTATTCGATGTGGGTGGCTTGACAAAGGACATGGATGATGCGCGTCAAAGGATCCGGACTGCCCAAGAAAACCTGGAGGAGTGCGCACAACTTATTCAGCGCGCCGATACCGACCTGCAGCAAGTTGAGAGAGAGCTAGGGTCTCTCGACCAGTTCGGAAGCATTATCGATCACCAACGAGCGAGGCTGAAGGAGAGTGAAGGACACTGCATAGATCTCCGTGATGAGACGAACAATCTGATCAAAGCATGTCTGCAAGTCTCTCTCTTCCTCGGGGTACTTGCTGCAAAGAGCGAAACGATTGGGATCCACTATACTGCACAGGATTTCGCACATGGTGTCTTGAACCTTACAAACGCAATGGCGTCGGAGGGGAAGTGGGATGGGTTTTTGGTGCAAAGTAATCCGGAGGCGTTGGAGGAGACGTTGAATATGATTGCTGAGAGCGACAACAAGAACGGGGGCGACTTGGTGTGATGGTATTGTAACACAATATTGATGGATCATCGGATATGTTCATGTAAGAATAGAAATGGCTAGAATATATCTTATTGTCTCGTTCATCATTGCCTTGTATCTTTTTAGAATATGTCAGTAAGGGTGGATTTTATGGTGACATACTCTAGCTCCGCCCAAACGCAACGTTGCTGCACGTGACATGCTCGGGCTGGTTGGGCTGTTCAGACGTTCGAAGAATCCATTTCTTGGATCATTCCTCGTGCGGCCGACGTGGACTGTCCTAGTGACCGCGACTAAATGATAATGTCCCCTTGCGCATAACGAGCATTTACCATACATCACATCCACACAGCAATCCTTGCCTGGGTCCGCGACGGATGACTGTCTCATTCCGAGTCTGCAAAGTTGCTTCGGCATTGCAAGAGGATACTTGGATGCAGGTTCTCCTCCCCTGTATGATTCGGAGAGACCATCGTCGATTCATTGATGACCCGTGAGTAGAATCATTGCACAATGAAACTTGACAGGGCCAGAGTGGTGACAAATGGTCGTATTGGACGGCAAATGACTAACAGAAGATGTCCAGTCTTGTGACAGAGGATGAAAAGGCGAGTAATGACACTTTTTTGCTCGCTGCTTTTCTCGCTATTACGGCTCGTCTTCAGTCAGAAATCCGTCATCGCGGTTAATCAGTACAGGACACGGTCGGGCTACCGCGCGCATTCCCTTGGAACAAGGAACTTGGCTTGTCAATTGTTGGTCATCGACCTCACTACTTGATTTTTTATACTTCTGCAAGAGAACACGGAGATAATAGGAACCAAGGTCAAAGAGTTTGACCTCCGGGGACTGGCGGTGGTGGAAGTGACTACTCTCGGTATTGATTCCCCATCATGCTATGCTTCTTCGAGTGATCTGTGTCGATCTGTATGACATCCTACCCATGCATCGAACTCGTTCCCTTCGTCTGCATTCTATTTCAGGCTGAGTTGCTGTCCTTTATACATGCATGGGCGTATGGTACATGGATGACTCAAATCTATGGCAACAGCTCCTCTAGAACTTGTGTTCCGCGACGACTCCATAGAACTGGATCCCGTGCAACTTGGCAATCTCGAGCTCAAGTGCACTCGGTTGGCGACTGCCACCTCCTGCAGCGAACGCTCCCGCACCCCAAGGTGATCCTAAAGTACAAACACGTCGATTCAAGCACGTGAACCAAAGAAAACAAAAGAGAAGGACGCACCACCGTGAGCTTCGCTCAGATTCGAGAATTGGGCAAATGTATGGCTGTAACCGAGGGGAACATAGACGATACCGTGGTACACGATCGTAGAGAGCGAGTTGATAATGGTCGCGACTTGGCCACCGCCCGGGGTGCCAGTGGAGACAAACACGCCTGCAAACTTGCCTGCCAGGGCCCCCTTAGCCCAGAGTTGACCCATCGCGTCCCAGAATGCCCGTCGAGGATGATCAGATCACTAGCCACAATCCTGTGGACCGACGGTGAAGCTTACCTTCCATGTGCGGGAAAGTTACCGTAACGAGTGGGGACACCAAAGAGGAATGCGTCAAAGTCCGTCAATTGGTTAACAGTGATGATAGGGTAGTCCAGTTTAGGAGGGGCATGCATCTTGACAAGGATTTCAGATGAGAGGGTCTCTGGGATTCTGTATGCGAAAGGCGGCTGAGTCGAAGGATCGGTGGTTGGAAAGAGAGCGGGGTGGACGTACTGGAAGACTTGGGCAGAGCCACCGGCTGCAACGACGCCTTCATTGACGGATTCGGCGACTAGCAAGATGATGTTCAGAGCGCTCGAAAGCCATGTCGGGGATGCTGTCCACCTACGTTTTGCAATATGGCCGTACATGGAGTAGATAACGATGGCAATCTTTGGGGAAGACATGTCAAGTTATGAATTGGTGTAAGAGCAATGTCAACGTTGAATGGAGTTTATTGGAGGGTGATTGGATTGGTATTTATATCGTTGCATGTTTGAGTTATGGTGGCGTGTCGGCTGCCAGTCAGACCGGTCGTTCGTACACCTTTTTCATGCGTTTAGAGTCCGGTACTCGAAAACCAATTTGAAGCTGGGGGTGGCCTCCAAAAATCTGTGGCCTCACATCCTGGCGAGCTCAAAATAGAGAGAAGACGGTTTGCGAGTGCCAGGAGCGCCAGAAAACGAGCCTGCTCCTCAGAGCGAACCGATCATGCACGGTCAAACCCACAACGTCGCGGAACGAAAAATGACATCAGGCATCGCCCGCATTACCGGAGATGTGAAGAGTACGGCCGTGGTTGAGAGGAACGAAGTATATACCACAGTGGGTGAGGGTGGAGAGTGAACTGATAGCGGTCGTTGAGCGTAACGATTATGTCCAGGCAAGTCGTGTCGATGATGACGGCACAAACGAGGTTGGATTTCGAATAGTGTGGGCTCGGACGATTATTAGCAAGTACTGAGATGTGATCAAGAACTTGGACATACGCGGGCGGTGTACCGCCACAGTCGTTTGACCATGCGGGACGACACACCGTCACGCGTCACGCGTCACGGCTCGCATGTAATTACCGCAATACTGCTGCCTTTACAGCGCTTTTCAAAGCTATGCGGAAAACCGATTTCGAAAAATCGCGCCTCGGAGACTGCCGGGACAGGACCCCGAACCCATCTGAGTGCAAGCTGTGCTGTCATGCTCAACCCTCTTCCCACATGCCACTACACACCATCCACACCAACACAAAACTCAACATCCTGGTCCTCTTTGAAGAGGCTCACTCTGTCAAGGAGATATGTAACCTTCTTTGTGGCATGTACTTAAATGAATTCTGTGAAACTTTGTAGTGATCTTGACCATGCTTTTTGACCATGTATAGTAGACTATCTCATAATGTGTACAAAAATCTCATAGTGCATACTACCAAAACCTAGTGATTTTAGCCAAGGGTGTACAAAAATCCTAATATGCATTATGAGATAGTCTACTGTACTGCAAGAACTCAGAGTAATTAGTAGCATTGATAATTAATTTCAGCTCCTTGACTTGGCTTCCCTTTGAGTAGCAATCTTTCCCTTGGCTGCTGCCTTCACAAGGAGAGTGTAAAGAGTGGGACTGACAGCAAACATATGGAATTCTTGTGCATTGGAGTCATCAGCTTCCATGGTCAACCACAAAAAATCTCAGTGTGACAGTGTCATATACCAGATTCACCGAGTCAAACTCCAGTCCTCCAGACTCAACTCTGAACTATCTTTACTTGTTGAGTCTTGTCTTCCTTACTCCGGACCAACTCCAAACTTCTGTTACTTATCTCTTTGATATGTTTCACCTTGATACCTCAGTTCCTATGTCACTTAGACATCTCCGTTCCTACATCATCTTGACATCTCTGTTCCTATGTTATTCTGACATCTCTTCATTCTTGTTTTATCTTGACACTTTGTCACTCCTGTTTCACCTCTGTACCTTTGCACATTATATGTCCACCTGATCTCATTTTCATCTTAGTAATCCACCTCCAACTTACTATATAATCTCTGTACTTCTGTCCTGTATTCCTCAGTCTGAATCTCAATAGAACTTGACATTCTCCACCTCTGTCTGTTTCTGCTCTACTCTGCCCAACTGAACTTGACTCTTCTCGTCTTGTTCATCATCTCTCTGACTTGAGTTCTTAGTAACTCTCCCCTGACCTCCAACCCTCCAACCCTCCAAAATCAGGACACCGGACCTATGCAAGGCACACCACATAAGGTGAAGCCAAGTCTCAGACCAACCAAATACAACAACTCCAGCATTCTGGAGTTACACTCAGAGCATGTCACCTGAGTTTAACAGACAGTCACAATGTTCACATCACTCAGACAGGTTCAGGATCCTGCCCTGGCAGTCTCTGAGGCACAATTTTTTGAAATCAGTTTTCCGCATAGCTTTGAAAAGTGCTGTAACTTGAATATATAGATTTCTTCAATGAGGTCTCTCCTCTGTATTGCACTTGAAAGTGTTGGGAGTTGGCCTCCATAGCTAGTAAGCTACACACAAAATAGGTTTCCTTTGGGGAACACAGCGTGGACATGATCAATTTGCTGTGGTGCTATGGAGGCACTTATGCACTATAAAAGTGTTATGAATGGGTTCCTCACTGCATACTTCAACAACCTAGTTTTTTGGTCTCATTGACAGCAGAGATGTCTGACAACCATAGATTAGACGCTAGAGATGGACAACCGCAACATGAATCAATGACATCAATGTTCACAATGTTCATTTTGCTATGGTGGCAGATGTTGACTTCAATGCATTCCAGCCTGTATGTCCCATATCATATACTTCAGCACTCAATTTGAACAGCAATGACCAATAGAAGCAGCGCCAGAGAAGAACGACCACAATATGAACCAACAACATCAATGTGGAGAATGCTTGTTTTACTGTGGTGGCGAATGTGGATTTCAATGCACTTCAGCTTGTATGTCCCATGGTACATACATCAACTCCAGTCTGAGCTGTGATAACCAGCAGATCAAACACCAGAGAGGAACGACCACAACATGAATCAGTGACATTGCTGTCTAGTATCCTGACTGTAAGTTTTGTGGCATAGCTACTAGTTCATCACCTAACTCATGTGGCCTATCTTGCAGGACAGTATATCACTGGCTGGCATTTCCAGCCTTGACCCCAAACTGGAGCAAGAGGAAGCAGAAACTGCTACATCAGGAGCCCTGCCACAGAATGTGCTTTCCACTTCAGATGCTGCAATGAGCACAAAGAAGAATGAAGAAATTGCTATTATGGGTGTGGAACTTATTTCTCTACATAGTATGCAAACATTGTGAATGATAATGTAGGTATCTGAGTGACAAATGTCACACTTGGCCTCAGACATGTCCTGGCTGGCTTTCATGCTGCAGTGCATCACAGTGGCCTTGAATGGAGAATGGAAAATAAGCATTCATTAGTGAATGATGATGTCGTTGAATAGACTGGGCCAATATCCATGTGAGTTCTTGTCTTAGGATAGGGTTAGTCCTGATCAAATTTACAGTCTGTCAGCTGTGTCAGCCATCATTCATCTTGGGATCTATTCATCCTTTGAATTCTAGCCTATGTTGGATGCTGGAGAGGAGCTGTGAGAGTTGACAGTTACTATGGAATAGTTATTGGACCATAGTGCAAATCATGTTTGTGAGTGGACCAAGTTTTGCACCAAAGGGTCTGGGTACTCATTGCAACAGCATTTACCCTCTGCCCAAAGGATGGGGACATTGTATCTCCATGTTCATCCATATTGGTAATTATCAAGCGGAGGAAATATAACACCAGCAATTCATTGTAAGTGGGCAATTGTGTCAATATGGTCCTTGTTAACTACTGTGTGTCAGTAGTCAACACCAAGGCCTCAAGGTGAGCTAGAAGACATGACAAACCAAGGCCATAGTGCTCTCTCTTGTTACTGAAAATATGGTGGAAGATGGAATCTGGAGCATTCTATAAATGGGTTTGAGCAAGTGCTCCATATTTGTCTGCTGGACTATCCTCATTGTGCTGCAGCTCAGTCCAACTTGGCAATGGCAAAACTCACCCTATGTCAGGTCAGGAGCATGGATGTCCTTCTCCTGTTTAGCTTGTATTATGGAGCACTTGCTGCCCATCCTGTCGGTCATCCTGACTACCTTTCTACATTGATTCAGTTGGCTGCAGTGCATTTTGCATGATTCAAGAAATCAAGGGATGAAGTTGATGGAATACAAGCTAATGCATTATTTCATGAGGCAGCAGTGCTCAGCCCTACAGAGGGCCATGAAAACTTGGCTGTGACGTTAATGCCCCAGCTGCATGTTGAACACATTGTAGGCCCTGTGCAGCTGGAAGGCTGATCTTCAGCGATGCAGGATTTGATCGTGTGCTTCACAGATGATGACCTAGCAATCTTAAGTGTCTGGCTGTTGCACCACTTTGAACAGTTTGGTGATCCAGCCAACCTGGAACAAGTGATCACACTTCTGAAGGAATTGGTCAGGTTTACTCCAGTTTGGGATAACTAGTACTATGAAGGCTTAGGGAATCTTGGTTTGGTGCTGTCATGGTGATTTATAGCTGATTACAAAATGATGTGGAAAATGCACTTCAAAATTCGTGTGGCTATGTGAGGACCCTGCATGCATCTGAGTGAGGTCATGTATGGAAAAAAAGTGCTTGGTTGATCCATTGAATCCACCAGCATGCCCTGCCAACTGTCTACTAACCTCAAAGCTCATATTCCAGCCCTTTATAACCAGGGCTATGCTGTCAAGAAAATCTGTAGCATTCTAGGTGTCAAAAAATCACTTGTATATACAACTCTTGGGTGCTATGCAAATTATGGGATCATATACAATCCCTTCACCTACTCTCATGTTGTTGACTGCCACTGAATTCTCAACATGACAGATGTGCAATTCATACAGTCTGTAGTTCAACACTGCTGTACTATTTATTTCAGTGAGGTTCATCATGAGCTTTACATCAAGTGTCACAAGTATGTGATGATTCCAACCATTTTTCACACCATCCAATGCCTTTATCTCACATACAAAATGATTTTTGCCTCTGCTGCTGAATGTAATGAAGAAGTACAAGCAATGTACATGAACCATATTGCAGCTGAGGTATCTATTTAGCTAGTATACTATTTTGGTAGCTTACATAAGCATACCTACATCAGACAGTAGTTAGTTTACTTCATCTTTAGTGACTTACTGAAGACAGTATAGGTAGCTACTACACAACTAATATAAGTGACTTACTAAAGACAGTACAGATACTAGATAAACATAACCAATAGGTTATGAGCCCTGGTGGCACTCAGTAAATGAACAAAGTTCATTCACTCACCAGACCCTTACCCAAGGCCCAAGAAGAAAATGTCTTACTCAGTTGAGCTGAATGACTGCATGAAAATCTGCATACTGGATCTAGCAGCAAACAGACAGAACTGAAATACATGGAGCAAGAAGATTCAACTCATTGTTGAAGGAGCCAGACTACAAAGTTATCTCAATGGTACTGCCATGGACCCAGACTTGCAGCCAGGAGCCTTCATGGGCAATATCATTATTTCCAGCATTCCTGATTCATTATTCATCCATATGCTTCACTTTGAGACCACTCATGAACTATTTAGCTATCTTAGCAAGCAATTCAAACAGTCTACAATGACAACAGTATGCTACAGAGCACTGTGTGTGGCTGTGCAAGAGCCAAAAGCAGCCAATGACAAGCCAAGGACTGGGACAGAGAGTCAAAGGAGGCATTGCAAGTTGAAATGTGACATGAAAACCTCCAAGAGGTGAAGCTAAATAGTTGGAGGGGTAGAAATGACAAAGGCAAGGGTGCAGAAGCCCAGAATGCCATGGCCATGCCACAGGAGCCCAAAATGGCAAGCCTGAGGGTTAACGAAGTGACTGGTGATGTTGCGAACCTGAATGCAATGAGCACTGGGCCAGCAAGGCCAGCAGATGAGTCACAAGACCCACTAAATGTGCTGCTTGAGACAAGAACTGGCACAGAAGCCCACCAAGCTGATGAAGAGGTTGAGAAAGCAGGTGAAGAGGGTGAAGAAGATGGCAGCAAGATGAACCTCAACCCCACATATGAGGAACTCCAGAGAACCTGTGAGGACCAAGTCGAAGCCAAGAAAATGGACATACCAGGTTGAGATGACCATGTCAAGGTCATGGAAAGCACCCCACCAGTCGAGACAACTACTATGCAAGCCATTCAGATGCCAAGCAAAACAGAATCGCAAGGAGAGAACTGAGTAAAGGCAGCAAGAGGCGTAAAGGACACTGGACTGGGAGTTGAGGACAACGAAAGTCCAGGTGATGAGATGATGAATCTAAGACTGTCAGAAGACACTGTGGATGTGCCAGGTGACAACAAGCATCATCCAGACAAGCCTATAGAGCCCTCTGACCAGCCAGAAGGCTTGGGCAAAGAAGTGGGCAAGGCAAGAGCTGAGGCTGGGGCTGAGAAAGAGGTCAAGACTGCTGAAGATCAAACAGTTGAGGTGAACAGCTACAAAATTGGTTGGGACACATAGGAAGATGACCAAGATGCACCCAAGGATGTTGTAGATGATCCAGAGGGCCACCATGTCCATGCAGAGCCAATGAATGGCAAAGACAAGTCAATTGTGCCAGTAGACCACACAGACAAGATGGTCAAGTCAGATTGTGATAAGGGCATACAAATAGAGTTGGGCAGCCATGGAGACATACCTGAGACTGGGCTGGAGAATGCCCATTGCCAAATGAAGCCTCCAGATGGTGGTATGGACTGTGATGACGAAGACCATATGCTGAACCTAGTCAGTGAGGTGTGAGACTATGTGGAGGTGATGAATGTGTTGCCAAACCATACACACAGGATATACAACATTAAGGACAGTCTAATCGACTTATCTGAACCACCAGAACCACCAGACAGACTCTCCGATGCAGCAAACCACACAGGAGAACCCCCCAGTGTCAAGCTTGAGAAAGAGAGAGGAAGGTTAGCAAGCATCAATGATAGGCTTACCAGCATCGCAGCAGACATGTTGGGAGCATCTGGAGATGCTGAGGATCCAAGGGACCAACCAAAGGAGCTACAGAACACATCAGAATGTCAGCAAGAATATCTGGAGCAGGAGAAGAAAAAAAACTCACCAAGGGTCACTCCAGATGAGCAGGCCAAGCCAAGAAGCAAAGCAGATGCGTTGGCAATGCCAAGATGCGATGGGGATGCTAGAAACAGGCCAAAGAAGCTGCAGTACATGTCAAATCATGATTATGAGTGGTCAGAGCTGAGTGGAGGAGGAAACTCACCATGGCAAGCTCAAGTCAAGCTGGATGATCCAGGAGGCAAAGCAGTCATATGGAGGAACCATAGAAGGTACCAGGCATGTCCCAGATGCAACAGGAACAATGCCATCAACGAAACGAACATGCAGAGTCAAGATACATGGCCAGGAGGCCATATAGGTGAGCAGGAGGAGGTGAGAGCTTACAAGCACAATCAGACATGTCAAGCCCACATGAAAGATGCTGAATACGATGGGAATGAATGGCAGATGGACAGCACAGCAACCAACACACATTACAACTTGAAATGAGTTGATATGAAGATGCTAGCTGGCAACCAGTCAAGTCAGCATGGACTACACAAGCGCTCAATGATGCATGTACCACAGCCATCCACACCACCTCCACATCATCCTAGACAACATACCGAGCATTGTAATTGTTGTGAGGTTGGAATTGCTTGGCAGAGGTCTAAGCTAGGAACTATGAGAACCTCAGTAGATGTCAAGCTACTGATATTAAGTGCACTACCTAAGAGAACTAAGGTAGGTTAGTACAGTAGTGAATGCCTATGAAAATAGGGCTTACCCTCAGTAGATGTCAAGCTACTAAGGAAATAAACCAGAGACTACTCCAAAAAGTGTATACTTTAAGCTTATGTAAGATTGCCATAAATGGAAGTCTAATGTGCGCTGGTCAAGTTTACAACAGTAATCCACCACATTGCTGAGGAAAATTGAAATGCGACCTAGAAATGTCAATCAAGTCAGGTCCACTTACCAAGTCCCACAGCTGTATTGAGGCAATATCAGGCAAATTGGAGTGAAAGAACATATTTTATATTGACTATAGACAATTGGGAAGTGATCCCAACATGTGAAATGCAAGGATGGCATCACCAGCAATGATTGAGGATGACTGCACACACAGCAGCAATAGTGCTACCATAGCTGAGCCACAACTTACCATATCAGGTAACCGCTTGAGTGCAGCATTGTGACCACCTCACAGACACGATATAAATGCTACAAACATATCTACATCCATTTTAATGGACTACTTCAAGATATCTACTTTACCTCTGTTATAGATGCTACATACAGGCAAACACTACCTCATGTTTGAGGGGGAGTGTTGGATATTTAGCTAGTACACTATTTTGGTAGCTTACATAAGCATACCTACATCAGACAGTAGTTAGTTTACTTTGTCTTTAGTGACTTACTGAAGACAGTACAGGTAGCTACTATACAACTAATATAAGTGACTTACTGAAGACAGTACAGATACCAGATAAATACCACCAATAGGTTATAAGCCCTGGCAGCACTCAGTAAACAAACAAAGTTCATTCACTCACCAGACCCTCACCCAAGGCCTGAGAAGAAAATGTCATACTTAGTTGAACTCAACAATGACACAAAAATCCATGTACTGTTATGTTTGACCCTGCTTAAAGGGTGATATTCAGGAATGACCTTCTCACTCCAAGTATCCTCTTCTAGGGTGATTGAGGAGAGTCTTCCCATGAAGGGTGAATAGTCAAGGAGAGGATTCTAGATTGGAGACTAAGCAAAGGGAGACTAGGATAGAGTACATGATTGAGTATCAAGGGTTTAAATAAGTACTGGAGATGCACACAGACCACTATAGGGCTGGTGCAGAAGCAAGGATGAGTCAGAGATAAGATGGATCAGGAATGGGAGAAGCAAGAAGCAGAACAAGAAGTAGAGCAGTGATTAATAAAGCAAGGCAAGAAGAGTTCTGTGACAGGAACAGAGATAAATGTGAGAAGATGTGACATAGAAGCAAGAATGGAGATGCAGCTTCTTCAACTGGTCCCTGTCATCTTCATCACGTCTGGACATCGCTGACGCATCTGCTTTGACTCCTGGGTTGCCCTGCTCGTCTGGAGCAACTCTTGGTGAGTGTTCTTTCTCTCCCTGCTCCAGATGTTCTTGCTGATGTTCCGACGCATTCTGCAGGTCCTTTTGTTGGTTCCTAGGGTCCTCAGCATGTCCTGATGCTCCCAACGCATCCGCCTTGGTACTGGTAAGCACCTCGTCAATGCTCACCAACGTTCCTCTTTCCCCCTCAAGCTTGACACTGGGGGGTTCTCCTGTGCAGTTGACTGCATCTGTGGGTCCGTCTGGTGGCTCTGGCGGTTCAGGTAAGCTGTCCACAGTGTCTTCAGGTCGGTCTGGATGCTGAGTCGTCTGTCTCATAGCTAACAACTTCAGCATGACTCGCTGCAAGTCATTGCTGGTGCCGTTCATTGCGTCGTTGTTGCCACCTCAACTATCCCTATGGCCTCCCAAATCCTCTGGGTGGTCCTTGACGTCTTCTGGTATGTCTTCATCAACTATTGACTCCATTTGTGGGTCCTCGCCGCTATCTGACTTGACAGTCGCGTTCATGCGATCTACCTGTGCACTCAACTCCTCTGTGCTGTTCATCAGCTCCACATGGGTGTGGTGGCCCCCTGGGTCATCTACAATGTCTCCAGGTACGTCTTGATCATCTCCGCATGTTTCCTGATCTGTTTCATAGGTGTCTGCCTCGACTGTCTGACTTTTGGCCCTCACCTCATCTTCTCCTTTGTTCAGACCTTCCGGCTGGTCAGGGGGCTCTGTAGGCTCGTCTGGATGATGCTTGTCGTCACCCGGTGTGTCTGCAAGGTCTTCTGACAGTCTCAACTCGTTGTCGTTGCATGTGGTGAGATTGGCATTCCTGCCACTCGACCTCCAGTTCTCCCCCTCAAGCGGCATGCTCTGGGGTATCTTCAGTATGTGGTCTTCTTTGCCATTCTTGACTGACTGCCCTTCTAGGGCTTTGTGCATGCATGTGGTCATCTCACTGCTGCCTTCGTCGTCGTCAACTCCTGATCCAGTGTCCTTTACACCTCCCACTGCCTCTACTTGGTCCTCTTCTTGTGACTCTGTTTCGCTTGGTGTTATGACTTACTCTTTTCTTTCGTCTCTGACTTACTTTCTTGTCTCTGCTTCAATGCTTTCTGTTCCTGATGACTAACCTTTACTTTCCCATGTTCGAGTCATGGATTCCCGTTAGTCATTTCCTTTTACTAATTGTCCGATTTCTATCGCATTCCATTCTATTCCATACTTGCCCTCAACCTGGTCCGTGCGTCAGTCCTGTACTTATATAAACCTCGCTTTCTCGATCATGTACTTTAGTCTAGTCTCCTCTAAAATCCCATCTCCTTT
>JBBPKJ010000210.1:0-36558 GCA_038089195.1 Brasilioporus rufonigricans
GGCGGCTTCGAAGCCGAGGCCTACATTTGCGCCGACGACAACAATGGACTTGTCGCTGATGTCGGCATTTGAGATTGGGAGTGTCCTCCACTGTTCGCGAAGAAAGGAAAGGAAGCTGTACTTGGCCATGACGATTCTGGTGTCTGGGACTCGAATGGTGTAAGAGCAGAGATGACAGGCCAGTGAAATAGTGCAGGCGTCCTATTCCATTGATTTAATATGGTGGACCATTTTAGGTCACCCACGATGTAGTGGTTGATCAAAGGGCCTTGAGACAGTGAAACATATGATGATACGTCGTGTTTCAGCTTGGCGATCCTACACGAGGGATTAACGAGGATTGTAATTGATCCGGGACATCCTTGTACGGCACCTAACGGAGCATTAGTCAATTAGTCGTGCGAGCACAGCCCCCCCGGCGGGCAATTACAAAGACAAGCACAGCCCCCTGGACGCGAGCAAAGCTAAATTCATAGCCGAAGTCAACCAGGAGTCTAATCCTGTGCAGGGTTAACATCAATGTCCGACACTTCTCAGTCGCATCGCTACAGTTATGGACAGGCAAACACGACAATTTTGCTGAAGTGTGAAGGAATTTTTTTAGGACAAACCATTAGCAGATTTGAACTTAGAGCATCAAAATACGAATACGTTAAAAAACACATTTCGGGGAATTTTCTCATGTGTTTTTGGGATGGCCAAGTTTTTTAACCATTTGAATGATATTTTAAACAATGTCAAGGGTATATACAGCTCCATTTGGTGAAGGAAAGAGGGGTTGAAACATCGGATTATGAACTATCTAGGGGTCAGTAACCTAAATTTTGACAAATTTCAATGGCACAGGAATGTGGCAATGCCCACTACTAAGTGGTCTGGGTGTAAACCCGAGCATAGTGAGTTTCGTTTGGTTTCGAAGGAATTTCTTGTAGCACCACTGGGTCTGTGCTGACCTGGTTCCAACACCTGGGCCCTTCTCCAGTGGATATACAATATACCCAACTTGTTGGAATTGCCTGATATGGCCTTGACGTGACCATACAACTCGGTGAGCGGTTCTGGCTCGACCAACTGTTCTGGCCGGCATCTTCGGTTTTCCTCATCATGGTATGTTTGGATGCTTGATGGGTCGTCTGGGATGCCTGGTTGGCGGTGTGGATGCCTCAGGTACGTCTGCCGTCTGCCACAAGTCTGGTTTTGCATGAGTCGCCAGCGCTGACCTCCTCGCCAGCTAACAGCCTCATCTCGACCCGTTTCGAGTTGCGGTGTGTGCCACTTGTTACGTCATCCGTTCTACCTCGTCTCCTATCCATCCTATTGCTGTCGCGGTCGTTCTGGCACCTCCAATCATGCTTGACGCTTCTCGACTGGTCTCACTTGTCTATATAGCCTCCTGACCCACTATCTCGACTTGGCGGGTTCGTTCCATCGCTGCCATTGTCACTGAGTTACACAGTGTGGCTGCTTCACCACCCGCATTGTCCTGCTCGACTTGAGCGCTCCAAGGTGAGTTTTCTTCCAGTCGCTCCAAGCATTGTTCGACGCATTCTGACGTGTCCAACAGCTTCTTCGACTGTCCCATAGAGTCCTCATCGTATCTAGATGTCGCCAATGTGTCCGTTTCGTCTGCGAAGCATCTTGGATGACTTTTCCTTGTCATGCCTGGTGTCAGAATGTCTTTTTTTTTTCAAGGGGTTGGCCAAATTTTTGGGGCTCAAGATCCGAAAACTTAATTTCTTGGAATTGTGCTCGTGTAGATCTGTCCACTAGGTCCCCAACATATCGTGTATACACGTTTTGGCCTATCTAAGTGATGTGGCAGTGCATAATAATTGGACAGCTAAAATTGTCGACTTTGCCTGTCCACAACTGTAGATTCCACAATTGGATGTAACGACTAGACCGCCGCGCTTAGCCGCTTAGCCAAAAGGCAGATGATACTGAGTGGTTACACTCAGTACCACGGACGGTATATGTATTAGATACTGGGATCTAAGTAACCCGGTACAGAGCGGTTACATTGGAGTGGGAAGCGATGATCGCAGGAACGACAGGTCGAAATTTAATAATCGTCGTGTCTTTGCAATCGTTACGTGTGGGAACTCGGACGTACATGTGAAGCAAGAGCACCACTCTACGTCTATGCACCTGCATCGAGCGCACTCCTCCATAAAGATCCGCCGACATCTCCGAGAACTCTTTCCACTTCAACTTGCTCCAGATTGAGGATAAGCTTCCGCTCGCCTACCGGTTTTCGTGCCGCTGTAAACCCATCTTCCATGAGCATCGCTCGCGACGCAAGGAGTGAGTCCAGAACGAGGATGAGCTCCCCGAGCGTGGGTGCGCGAGTGGATACCCCTTCTCCAAGGGTCTCCACATAGATAAGGTGCTGGCGCTCAACCTGTTCAATGCCAAAAGTCACATCGTCACCAGCTGATACGCTCGAAGAACCCACCTCTCCCCATCTAATTTCTTCGACGCCTTCCCTCTTCATACACTTCACCAGCGCCGCTAGCATGATTCTCTCGTGTAGACTCAGCTCCTTCAGGAATGCGGCCGTTGGGCTATTCTGCATCACTTTAATAACCTCCTTGACATCATCTATACCCGCAGTCTTTCCCTTTGGATGTACAAGTTCGACGGTACGTCTGCAGATGTCCAAAACACGGCGAGCATCACCGGAAATAGAGGACACTTTCATGGAGGCAAACTTAACACCGTCAGCAGTAATGACGTCATGTTGATGTTCTGAAGGGAGATTTTCTTTGGCGGCGACAAGGCGTGCATGGACAATTTCCTCGAGCTGAGTGGTCGCGTATGGTTGGAAATTTATCCGGGTCATACCTTTTGACAGGCGAAATGGTGAAGTTACGTCAGGAGGGCATCATCAGTGTTCTCTTACCGAGTCGACTGCGGACGCGCCCATTCATAACCCTCTCTGGAAGATCCATCGTATTTGCGACTGCAAGCACGACGAGCTTGGAACCGGCCAACGTTGGCCAATTAAAAAAATTATAGACGACGTCTTGTTTCGTCGTGACTAGTTGGTCCAGTTCATCCATCAATACAACACTGGCAGATCGGACATAGATCGTGAGTTACGCACATTGTTAATCAAGACTTGCTACTAACCATGCATGACCACCGGGACCCGCTCTAACACCAGCACTGAAATGGTTGCTAAGTCGCTTCAGAGCTTCCTTCGAACTGACTTTGAGATGCCCTTCTACAGAGACGTCGTGACCTGAGATAGTTTCCCAAAGGAGGTTATAAGCCGCCGTTGGCTCAGGGATTCTTAGCCCATTAATCTCGACGTATGTAAAAGGGATCGTTTCCTACACAAAGTTGTGTGCAACAACCACTTTTGAAGGATTCGGGACGCACCCCGTTCTCTGCCATGCGCCTGAGTTCACGCACAACAGCATGCACAGTGGCTGTTTTGCCAGTTCCAGGCACGCCTGAAATATCTAAGAGCAGCAACAATTAGAAGCTCTAGGGGCAAGCACTGAAACACCCACAGACACATCCTCCGCTCCCTTCCTCGAGGAGCTCCTCTACCGTACGCAAAACACGACTGTACTCTTCTCCTCGACAGGGTAGAATATCTGGGCGTGCAGCCACGTGTAGAACGTGCATGGCTCTCAACCACGCGTCTTGGGGTAACTTCTGCAGTAGCTTATAATGTTTTCGTGTCAGATCTGGAGGCGGGACGCGCACAACCGTTCCTTTGCGGTTATTTCTCTTCCGAATAGCAGCTTTGGAATGAGGAGTCGGTGCAGCCAGCTTGTTTGAGCGACTTTTTCGAGGAGTAGACTTGGATGGGGTGCTGATGGTCCGTTTACGCTTCCGGGATGGTGTTTTCTGGAGATCGTCCTCGAGCAATTCGCTATGCGCGTCGGGCTCAGAGCCAAGATCATCAACAGCAGTGATGGGGAGTTCGTCCTCATCACTGTCTTCTACAGGCTCTCGGTATTCATAATCAGTATCTGTCCCCCGTGTGGATGACTCGTCCGCCTCAACGATCTTCTTCAGTCTAGGGCGTTTCTGAACTTGGGGAGTCTTCCGTCTTGGAGGCTCCACAGGAACATTCCAAGATTTTCCACTAGCCTGCTCTTCGTTGGACTCGGAGAGTGCGTGCTGTTTATGATGACTCCAGGCAAAGTCGTAATAGAGCCCTTTCCTGGAGTCCAGGGCAAAGCGACAGTAGAATGAGGCAATGTCATTCTGATTGAATATCACTGAGCGTGTCCGTTTGGAGGACGCGGTGTGAGTGGTGTCTTCCTTGGGGTGTATGTCGGTAACAGTGCAACGGCGAACGACATTTGAAGGTGGTAAGACTGCTTCCGTGTCAAGGGTGAAGTAAACTTCATTCTTTCGACGTGTTTAGAATTGGCTGAAAGGACGTTATTCGACGACTCACCTCAGTGTGTTCCCTTCGCGGACGTACACGAGGGAGTTCACTTGGCCGCTGAAACCAATGTATCCGAATGAACATGTTGGTCTGCGCTCCTTGCAAGTCGTCCATCCTGAGCTCCCACATAGATGCAATGACCCCGACGCTATCACACCTCGCGCTACCCGTTGAAACACACACCGTATCCCCAATCTCGAACACCTCCAGAGTACTTGCCTCAGGTCCTGACCGTGACTTGCCTTTGGAGGACGGTGGCGGAAGCGACCTGGAACGGGTAAACGAACGGTAAAACACAGTCTGCAAGTTTGGCATGGGCTTCCATTTCTCATCCTCTGCAAAGGCCTCGTAGTCTTGTGGGATGGAGGGTCTGACGTAGAACGGTTCGGACGACCAATACGTGGAATTGTCGGCCCACACGTTAGGATGTACTGGATTGACGAGGGGCTGGTAACGTTTCGAGCGACGCGAGGGCGTTGTCTGAGTCGACATGATGGACGTGGACAAACAAGTGCGTGACCGACGCGTGTGTCACGCGTTTCAATAAATGGCCCAACTCGGATGGGGCCTCCGATGATCTTCGTCCACCAACACGACCAGCTCGCAGGTGAGCATCACGGACGATAAGTCGATACTATCACTTCATTCTTTCGCAGATCATCATGCTCGTCCTTCCTGGATCGTCCGCCCTCACAGGAACAAAGCGTCAGGCCCTTCTGTGCAACATCCAGGCCATAGATCCCGACATTGTGTCTGTAGACGCTTTGTTCATCCATCTCGTCAAGTGCCGGACGCAGAGGCTCGAGCAGGAGCTCAGCAATAATCGATCGCCTCGCAGGCAGTCACTTGCCGCTCTTCTAGACTACGGCGACAATGTCCAATTACCCAGCACCGCACATGACCTGCAGACAAAGCACAACATTGTCTACGTCGTCCCAAGAGCAGGCTCTATATCTCCCTGGAGCAGTAAAGCAACAGATATTGCAGCCATTTGCAATCTCGGGGAACCCATCGAGAGAGTTGAGCGAGGCATCGCATATGCTTTTCATTTGAAACAGGGCAAGGCGCTGGATCACAAGGCGGTCTCCCGGATTTCCCATCTACTGCATGATCGCATGACGCAAACCATTCAACTTTCTCTACATCATGAAGACGTACTATTCATGCGTCAGGATCCCGGCCCTTTGCGGACGGTTGAGCTGACAAGCCAAACTGAAGGGGTGGACGCTGGTGCTGCCAGAGGGCGTCTCTCTGTAGCCAACAAGACACTAGGCCTCGCCCTTGCCTCTGATGAAATCGATTATTTAATCGATGCCTTCGTTGCTGGAGCCTCCCCAATCAACCGCAACCCCACTGATGCAGAGCTCTTCATGTTCGCACAGGTTAACTCGGAACACTGCAGGCACAAAATTTTCAATGCCTCCTGGACCATAGATGAAATACCTCGCAATAAGTCACTTTTCCAAATGATCAAGAATACGGAAGAGAAATGCAGTAACAAGGCCATCTCTGCCTATTCCGACAACGCGGCTGTTCTTGGAGGTCCCTCTACATCTATATTTGGGCTTTGGGCTCAAGGATCCAAAGAAACACGAGTTTATACCTCGGGAGAATTCGGGTCTAATCCTATCCTCGTCAAAGTCGAAACCCACAATCACCCTACGGCAGTCTCTCCGTACCCAGGAGCGGCAACGGGTTCCGGCGGGGAAATCCGCGACGAAGGTTCCGTCGGCCGAGGATCCAAGCCCAAAGCTGGCTTGGTGGGCTTCACTGTATCCAATCTCCATATCCCGGGCTATGAGCAGCCGTGGGAAACTGACTTTGGTCGGCCATCCCACATCGCATCGGCCCTAGAAATTATGATTGATGGTCCATTGGGTGCAAGCGCATTCAACAATGAATTTGGACGACCAGCCCTCGCTGGGTACTTCCGCACGTTCTCGGAGTCCGTGCCTGCCTCAGAAGACGGGATAAAGGAAATCAGGGGTTACCACAAACCTATAATGATTGCTGGTGGTTACGGGAACGTGCTCCCGAGGTTCGCGAAGAAGTCAACTATCGAGCCTGGCGCGAAGATTGTCGTGTTAGGGGGTCCTGGAATGCTGATTGGGCTTGGAGGCGGAGCGGCGTCTAGCCAGGTCTCTGGTGCCAGCTCGGCAGAGCTTGATTTTGCATCTGTGCAACGAGACAATGCGGAAATGCAGAGGCGATGCCAGCAGGTTATTGACGCATGCGTGGGCTTGGGAGATGGGAATCCGATTCAGAGCATCCATGATGTTGGTGCAGGCGGGCTATCCAACGCCTTGCCAGAATTGGTGCATGATTCCCGGCTTGGAGCAACGTTTGAGATACGGGACGTTCTTGTTGCGGATGGCTCCATGTCACCGATGGAGATCTGGTGCAACGAGAGCCAGGAGCGATACGTGCTTGCTATTTCCGCGGAGAAGGCCAGTGATTTTGAAGCCATTGCGAAACGAGAACGTTGCCCGTTTTCCGTCGTTGGTCACGCTACGGAGGAGGAAGTACTAATCGTCACCGACCACCTTCTTGGCCGAGATGTCATCAATCTCAAAATGTCCACTCTCTTCGGCCAGCCACCCCGTATGTCCCGGAGAGACAAAACCCGAAAGGTTACATTCAATCAGTTTGACACGTCCTTGTCTACGTACCTTCCCAATATCACGGACCCTATCCCAGCTGCAGCTGATCGCGTCCTTCGCCTTCCATCCATTGGTTCAAAGTCCTTCCTAATCACTATCGGAGATAGGTCCATCACTGGCCTAGTCGCACGCGACCAAATGGTTGGTCCTTGGCAAATTCCTGTTGCTGATGTCGCTGTCACCCGTTCTTCCTACGGTTTTCACGTCCTTGTCGGAGAAGCCATGGCGATGGGCGAGAGAACACCCCTAGCTCTCCTCAACCCTGCCGCATCGGCGCGCATGGCGATTGCCGAGTCTTTGACCAACATCGTCGCAGCCTCTATCTCGGACATCTCCCTCGTCAAGCTAAGCGCTAATTGGATGTGCGCTGCCTCAAAAGAGGGAGAAGGTGCAGGATTGTACGAGGCGGTGGGTGCTGTGGGTTTGGAGCTTTGTCCTGCACTCGGAGTTGGTGTGCCGGTTGGCAAAGACTCTATGTCCATGTCAATGAAGTGGATGCAAGATGGCGAGAAACGAGAAGTCAGTGCACCTCTATCGCTCATTGTGACTGCATTTGCACCCGTGGATGACATCTCCAAAACTTGGACACCACAACTCCGCACGGATATTGGCGAGCCTACTGTCCTTGTATTTTTCGACCTTGCAGGAGGGAAGAAGCGCATGGGTGGTTCGGCGCTGGCCCAAGTTTTCAAGGAGATCGGATCGGAAGCACCTGACGTTGTTGATCCTTCCGCGCTCAAGGCCTTCTTCAGCGGTTGCCAGATCGCCAGGAAAGCAGGTTTGGTCCTTGCCTATCATGATCGTTCTGACGGTGGTTTGTTTGTTACCCTCGTTGAGATGAGCTTCGCAGGCCGAGTTGGTGTAGACATCACACTTGATCCCTTAGGATCTTCTGAAGAGGCTATCGTGACGTTGTTCAACGAGGAGCTTGGTGCTGTCATCCAAGTGCGCAAGCGCGTGGTTGATGAGTTGAAGTCTACGTTCGCAGGGACAGGTTTCCCTGCCACTTCGATCTTCGAGATCGGTAGCGTGAACGAGGATCTCATTAACCAGACTTTCGTCATCAGAAAAAACTCTAGCATACTCTTCTCGCAAACTCGGGAACGGCTTCAAGAAACCTGGTCGGAAACGTCGTTCAGGATGCAGAGCCTTCGTGATAATCCTGCCACTGCGAAGCAAGAATTCAACCTCATAAGCGACCCAAGCTACAAGGGCATATATTACGATCTCACCTTCGCGTACAACCCATCCTCTCCCCGCGATCTGACGCATCGTCCAAAAGTCGCCATTCTGCGAGAACAGGGTGTCAACGGCCATGTAGAAATGGCTTGGGCATTCAACGCGGCTGGCTTCGATGCTATTGACGTACATATGTCCGACATCATAAGCGGCAGAGTCTCCTTGACAAACTTCCGTGGGCTAGCCGCTTGCGGCGGCTTCTCTTATGGCGACGTTCTCGGGGCCGGGAAAGGCTGGGCTCACTCAGTTCGTCTTAACGAACTCGCGAGGAGAGAGTTCAAACAATTCTTCGAGAACGACAGCACATTCACGCTTGGCGTGTGTAACGGATGCCAGTTCCTTAGCCATCTCCGTGAGCTGATACCCGGTGCGGTGGACTGGCCCGATTTCAAGCAAAACGCCAGCGAACGGTTCGAGGCGCGTGTCTGCATGATCCAGATTTCGCAAAGTGACGCTACTCGGCGTTCTGTCTTCCTTCGCGACATGGTCGGCTCCAAACTCCCCGTCCCTGTCGCTCACGGAGAGGGACGGGCCTCGTTTGCAAAAGGCGACTCTCAGCTGCAGGCCTTGCGGGCTGCAGGTCTCATCGCCACTCGATATGTGGATTCTGAAGGGCTGCCAACCGAAGTATATCCGTTGAATCCAAACGGAGGGGTTGACGGTATTGCTGGCGTACAAACACCAGACGGTAGGGTGCTTGCGCTGATGCCTCACCCGGAACGGGCGACTACTCTGGAGAGTAATAGCTGGTACCCGCCTGCATTCTCGGACGCCTGGGACGGCGTGGGCCCATGGTTCATGTTGTTCCAGAGCGCAAGAGCCTGGGTAAACTGACAGTGAGATGTTCCGCGTTATAAGCCGTTCAAGAGTCTGATGTATGTTGTCAAAAGCCGAACTTTTAAGATCTTGATGATCATATTTAACGTTGTAAGCTATCTAAAGGCCTGGTATATGTTGTCGGAAGTAGCATCAAGGTCTCTCGGGTAGACGGGGTTGTTTGTACCGGAAAGATGTGCCTGTAGACGTACCCAACGGAACAAACAGTTTGGAATTATGATCTCGTTTTATACTAGTGCACCGCCGTCCCTGAACTTTATTAAGATTGGTAACGGAGTGTGGGCCTCCACTGATCATATTGAAGAAAATTGTAAATTATCACGATCGGCGAATGTTCATTTATCGTGATTTGGTCGCATTAGGTCACCCCTACTTGTCTAACCATGATGTTTGTTTACGCGTATTGTTCGAGAACCTTGGAACCTAACAGATCAAAATAACGCGAGTTTCATGACTCTAATCACGACGCGTACTGTGACTTCCACTAAAATTTCGCTCTTTCAATACCCTCCCTCAGGGGTATGCAGACTCTGACATGAGTGACACTCCTCTATTCTTCACAGATCCAGATGATTTGGACACATCTGGGGTACCTGCGGAAAAAATGCAGGACACCGTTGTAGACGTGGACCTTGCAAGGTCAACCCGACCGGAAGCTACTCCGATCCCGTCCCAACAAGTGGGTGAAAAACGCCTATTTTTTCCTGATAGTGACGATGAGAATGTCCCGACATTCGAAGGTCCACCGAACTCTTTTGCTGCAATGACTCCCCTGGCAACGGGCGTCACCGATGACTCTGCAAGCGACCTCGAGCTGCCCTCTGTCGAGGAGGTTCCACGTGTGTCGAGCGTCAGCAGCATGTCTTCCATGGTTTCGAGGGATTCCTCCCCTCCCCCTCCTCAGACCACCATTCAATCGTCCTCGCCCCCGACTAAGAGGAGGCGCCTTTCACTGTCCGCGCAGCCTAAACCTGACATCAAATCAGACGGCATGTACCTGGGTACTTTCTTAGTCGCGAACGCTTGGAGCACGGTCAAGGGCAAGGGTTACATTAAACCGGGGGATGAGGTCAAAATCGAACGGGACAGTCCCGATGATGCCAGTGCCGCAGTGACAGCGTCGAACAAAGGAAAGAAGAAGCAGCTGACCCTGAAGGCTATGTTGAAGTCCCAGCCAGTCAAAAACGTGAAACGGAAGACGGATACGATCGTCCGACTTTCAAACAAAGGGGGGTTTGGTAGGTATATCATTTTGTGGTTGTCACAAGTTGTATAATCGAAGTGAAAGAGTTTGGCCGACTACCACAAGATATTGCCGGATGGGTATCGAAGTTGTTAGATATGGGTAATCTTGTTCCTGTTGCCCGTTCCTCGTGGTGATATTCATACATCCACCAAGATCTCATTAATTTCAAGGGTAGTACTATGGTCGATTGCCCGGCTGTCCTCTACTCAGGTGCAGACATGATCGTCTCCCTCTCTGTCTATACTTCCTCTTCGGCATTCAAACCTGTCAATGCACCGGACACCACACACTCCAAAGTCATGTTTGGACAAGGAAAGGAGACTGAAGGAGAACAATCTCTTCGCGAGCGAAAAACGGCGCTCCTGACCTTATTCGAGGCCGTCAATCTTCGACCCCGCGCTGGTGCAAGGGCTTTGAGTAATGACCAAACTCCCGATAGCGATGAACAGGCAAAGCCCGTGCAGAAGCCAGCGGTGGCAAAGAAAACGAGGACCGAAATAGTAGGTGACGGAGAGGAAATTGAAGTTGAAGAGGGCGAAGAGCTGTCTGACAATCAACTAGACCTAATTTACCGAAAGTGAACGAACCATGCCTCCATGCACACCACCATCTGATTCTGTATCTTTAGGGCACAGCAACATGATCAGGCCATGAAAGAAATGAATCCACCATCAACATTTACCCTCGCACTTCGAGGGTACCAGAAACAAGCTCTGACGTGGGTTGAATTTTGCATGACCATATCATGTACTTACCGTAGAGTAGGTGGATGCATTCTATGGAGTCAGGCGAGATTTCTGCGAGGGAGGCAACGTCCATGCATCCTCTGTGGAGCGAGTAAGTCTTGAACTTTCATTCAGGGCTATGCATCATAACCATTTTCCAGATACGTGTTCCCCGCCGAACCGTGTAATGGAGTGATTGATCTAACTGAAGACGACAAACTGTTTTATTTCAACCCTTTCTCCGGCGAGCTAAGTCTGGACTTCCCAAAGGCTGAACGTAAATTTAGAGGTGGTATTTTGGCGTAAGTCTTTGCACATTCTGCTTGGCACCAAACTCATCAAACTTTGCAGAGATGGTAAGCGTTGTCACCTTTGCTGATATAAGCTAATGTTCAAATGTACCTGGTCTTGATAGAAAGTGAGCACTGAGCGAACCGTACACTTTATCTGACTGATTCTTCATTCTTAGTGGGAATGGGCAAGACAATCATGATTTCAGCCTTAATCCACACCAATAAAGGACCAGATCCTGTTAATGACGATGGCAGGGAATCTAACCGTAGTCGTCAGTTGAGACTGGATAGCGTATTCCGAGCCATCCCAGCCAACCAATCGAAGCGATCCACTAAGGGTCCCTCCGCGACTTTGGTCGTTGCTCCAACGTCTCTTCTCCTACAGTGGTCTGATGAACTAGAGCGTTCCAGTGTTTCTGGTTCGGTACGAATTATCGTCTGGCATGGGCAAAATAGGTTAGATCTGGATGGCCTAGAGGCCGAAGAAGAGTGTGACGCACTGGCAGGCATTCCCATCGTCATTACGTCTTATGGTGTATTGGCTTCTGAGCACTCAAAGCTTGAAAAGCCAAACGGTCAATCATCGGTCTACCAAAGTAATGTCGAATTTTCTCATTTACCCGTCACTGATTTGTTATGACAGTGGAATGGATGAGGGTCATTCTGGACGAGGCACACCATTGCAAATCAAGGTCGAGTAAAACTGCACGTGCTGTCTACGCACTTCGAGCAAGGCGGAGGTGGGCCGTGACAGGGACACCAATCGTAAATAAGCTCGAGGACCTTCATTCCCTCCTGTGAGAGATAAGCTTTCTGTCGGATTTTCATGCTCACTCGCAGAGCAGGAAATTTCTGGATTACACTCCCTGGTCATCCTATGCCTTCTTCCGCTCGTATGCATTGACCTTTGATAATGCCTCGATCATGACTAAAGGCTGGTTCTAGGTTTATTACATTGCCATTTCTCGCTCGCGACCCTAAGGCGATCGAGATAGTGCAAGTTATATTGGAGAGTATTCTGCTCCGCAGAGAAAAGAATATGCTGGACAGTGATGGAAAACGAATCGTGGAGCTGCCCTCGAAGGAAGATACCATCGAAACTCTTCATTTCTCTGCTGCAGAGCAAAAAATTTACGATTCCATCTATGATAGCGCCAAACGAAGCTTTGATCAACTTAATGCCAGAGGACTAGTCGGCAAGAACTATACGCACATTCTCGCCATGCTAATGCGGTCTGTACTTGACAGAAGACCTGCTTCCCTATGGCTAACAAACCACTTCATAGCTTGCGTCGTGCTGTGCTGCACCCGGATCTTGTTGTAGATCCCAAGAGTCAGGTAAACGAACCTTCGTCAGGTCCGAAATGTGTTGAAATGGACGATTTCATACACGATGTCGCGGAGCGGCAAACCTCTGATGCTCCTAACACGTCATTTGCGAAGAATGTACTCTCTAACCTTGCGGCACCCGAGACGGATGAATGCCCTATTTGTCTCGATGTAATGGAGATCCCCGTCATCATTCCCAAGTGTTTCCATCGGTGGTAAGGGTGATCTACTTTTTGCGTCACCCGCATCTTATATTGTTCCTAGCTGCAAAGATTGTATCATATATTATATAACTGCTTGCACTGAACGAAACGAAGAAGGACGCTGTCCTTCCTGTTCTCAGGGCCCCATCAAAGAAAATGAGTTGATAGAGATTGTGAGACCCAAAATCGAAGAGGAAATGAAAGCCGCACCCCTTACTTCAGAGGGTGACGAGGTCACAGGAGACATGGCCACACCGGCAGTTGAGCTGCGTCGCAATGACTTCCGCTCCTCTACAAAACTTGATGCTTTGATTCAAAACCTACGTGAGTCGTCCTTGATTGCTTGACGGCCTGCGGTGATATTGGTCGTCAAATAGGTCGCCTGCGAGACCAAGATCCATATTTCCGCGCAATTGTTTTCTCTCAATTCACTTCATTCCTTTCGTTAATATCAACAGCTCTCGACCGTGAACGTCTTGCATGGTATCGCTTCGATGGTTCTATGGACATGAAAAAGCGTAGTGCGGCAATAGCTGAGTTCAAACAAAATGAACGCAAACCAAAAGTTTTGATCGTCAGCCTGAAGGCTGGTGGGGTTGGGCTAAATGTAAGGTATCATTTTTTCGGGACCCCCCTCTACTTATCACACAAACAGCTCACCTGTGCTAATCATGTATTTATGGTGAAGTCTCAGGATTCTTTCCAACGTAAATCTCACTCTAGGTCCAGATGGATTGTTGGTGGAATGCGGCAATTGAGAACCAAGGTATACTTACTGTCAAACCGTGCCCACGCGGAGTAACGCCCCTTCACAGCCATTGACCGTGTTCATCGCATTGGCCAAGAGAAGACCGTCTATGTAAAGCATTTCATCGTAGGGGAACTCCGCATTGTGTGCTTCTAATTTTGATGATGTTCGCCTAGGTTGCGAATACCATCGAGGGAAACATCCTAGAGATCCAGAAGCGTAAGACTGCTATCGTCAAAGAAGCCTTTCGAGGAACGAACAAGTCGGGCAAAGCAGACCCTGAGAGCTTGGAAAATCTCAAACTTATCTTTGGTAATAAATAAGATTACTCTCGAACTCAACGTATAGCAGATCCACAAGATGCTCGTCCATCTATGGGATCAGTTAATGGCACCACCGAGGCGACAGTTTGTGGGGGTATATCACTTCTCTGTACCTAGCACGCGTCAAACGATACGAAGCAAGTCTACCGTAGGCAGACTATGGATTCATTATCTATTGGACTGAAGCAAGTATACACCAAGGAGGCCCGGACTGTCAGGAACGTGGGAGAAGGATCTATGTAGCTGGAGTTCTGCGAGACTCGAATAAGGATCACAAGTGAAGTCGTGCGCTGGGAAACCGCATCCCGGTCCTGGGCAAGGCACGACCCTGCGTTGGACATTCTCCGATTTTGTGAGCGTCTCGAGTTGCGTAGGTCCGTTGTGATGAGAGTGTCACGTAGGTGTGACTTCGTGACATTTTGGTGGTGATTGCTGTGTCGCTGCGAGCAATCTGTTTCTTGATTCACGACGACGATGGCCACTGTGTCGCCCTTCGCTCGAAGTAACGCCTTCGATGAGCCCCGCCTTGGGGCGCGCGAGCAGACCGTATGTACCTATGATTCTTTCTCAGTTCCCCTGAATGAACCCAAGCAAGCGACTCGCAGATCGAAGAAATGTACAGCGTTCCAGAGAGTTTTCTGGAAATTGAGGTTCGCAATCCTCAAACACACGGTAATCGAGCATTCTTTACCCATGTTTCCAGACATGGTAGCTAATGCTCTCCCTAGGATTCGGTCGGAAGATGTTTACCGACTACGAAATCGTGTGTAAAGTACGTTCTCTGTCGGTGGTGCTTTGCTCTATCGTAAGTCTGAGCGCTCATCGATAATTTAGACCAACATACCTGCTTTCAAATTACGCCATTCCCTTGTGAGGCGTCGTTACTCCGACTTTGAGGCGTTCCGTGATATCCTTGAACGGGAGTCTACCCGCGTCAACATTCCTCCCCTCCCCGGCAAGGTCTTCACTAACAGGTTCTCTGATGAAGTCATCGAAACTCGGAGGGAAGGGCTCGAACGGTTCCTTAGCATTGTTGCTGGTCATCCCCTTCTGCAGGTACGGTCTTCTAACCCCACTGTGTCAAGCAGTTCTCACGTTTCCTTTCTCGTTCCTAGACAGGTAGCAAGGTCCTTTGCGCGTTCTTGCAGGACCCAGGCTGGGACAAAACCCAGTGGATGTAAACATCTTGGCTTGGCACTGCCTACTCCATTCCCTATATGCCCAAATATTATCGAGTCTCCACCCACCGCCCGTCTAACATTTCCACGCAAGGACGTCCAGGTCTTTTGCCATGTACCACTATGAGTCTATGTTCGACCCCTCACTTGGTTGTTATTGTATATTCATCTTTGTTTTCTTGCAAACCCTCCTGGATTTCCTCGATGTTCAGATCATGGCACTGGAGCTCATAGTATATGCCTCAGATACACGAAGTATCAGCTATGCAACCTTCTCTTCTTTCTCCTTTACCGCGTGTTCATGGATGACAATGTCCATAACAGACCTGGTGCCAAGTCAGTCCCTGCTAGCAAAAAATTTGCCCCTCATACTTACCGTAAATTGACTGCATACCCAGTCTCGGCGTCGGTTAGGGTGAGTATGTCGACAGAATGCACGCCGGGAGACATGGCAAGGAAATCCATACGGACGGATTGGCAGGTAGATGGCTTGAGTGGGCTACAGAAGTAAGATATTCAGAATGGATGAAAAAATGACGTTTTCCCAACTCACCCAACCCTCACTCGGTTCTGCAAGGGTAAGATGCCAGGCGGAGCGATCGAAGCCTTGAGCTCCTCCAGGGCGACCCTTTCTTTAGATCCTGGCGCGATTTTGTTCCGTTCTGTTTTACGCCGTCGTCTATCCACATTGGGATAGCTAACCTCGAACCTTCTGGTCCACGAACTTTGATTGTAAACAAAGATGTCCAGCGTGAACTGCTCCGACGGATATATCTTCCTCTGTCCAAACGGAGAGCCTTCGCCAGATTCAGCGGATAAGAGGCCCACAGAGACGATGATGGGTTCTCCTGAGGGCACCAGCAGAGGTTCCTGCCGATTCCCCAACTGCGTGCTTAAGACGGTTGGAAGCAGCGTCTGTGGGAACGCGCCCATCATCTCCATCCCCCTTTCTCGCCTGACCTCGACGCTCGGTCCGGTATAGCCTTGTTGACTTCCCAGCGCCTGGATGTGCGGCATATTGGTCATCGTGCTTGGCGGGGACGCGGGGTACGCGGGCGTAGGCGGCGTGACGAATGGCTGTATTTCAGGCGGTGACGCGTTGGCGTTAAACCCACCCGCTCCCGTCGGTGGCTGAAGCGTCGTTCCAAAGGTGGTTGAAACCGATCGATTAAATGCCTGAAGTGCGACAGAAGGAGGGGTGTAGCCCATTATTGGAGTAGTGGACCCTACGGGATACTCACGAGGTGGAAGGGAGAGACGAGAGTTGGGGGCAGGATTGATAGCACGGATGGCAGTGATACTTCCAGGAAGCGTGTGTCGTTTTCCTGCGATTGCTTGAGGAGCGGGCGTTGGGGCTGCACGGGACGAGAAGAGAGACGAGAAAGCGGTACGCCCTGGAAAAGGCGATGGAGGCTCGGGGAGGGCACTGCGCCCAACAGAAACCTCGTGAAGATCTACGGGTTCTTCGCGAGGCCTAGTTGATAAGTCGAGAATGCAGTTCCACCGGGAGGAGAAGGTCTGAGTCGGGTAGGATAAGATGTCATTTCCACCTTTGTTTTCATTGGTGAGGTACGGTCTGCCGTAGACAGTGATTGTCACCGCTTTCTGTGATCCGCCGCCACCCCGGCCCGTAGACAAAATGCTTTCCTGATCATTTGGTGTGCTCCAGAAGGACACGACGTAGAGGAGGTTGTACTGTTCCATCGAGCCTATCCGAAGAGGAAAGAGACGGTTCTCGATATCCGAGTCAAAAGCACACTCTCCCCATCCAATCAATCTTGTAGTTGCACCTTCTCCGCTAATCTTCACATCCAACCGTTCGAGCGAGAAACCCGTAGCTGGACCTGACTCTCCAGAGTTTTCCACCTCAACGCAGAGGACCACGGTGCGTTCCGTATTGCCGGCCTCCCGCTCTTCATTTCCACTTTCGAATTCATCGTAGTTGAGGGCGTCTCGATCGCTCTCGGAAGCAGAACTCTTGGGCAGCAAAACATGAGGAACGAATACGGTACGCATCCGGACTCGAAAACCAGAAACTGTCTGCAGGATTTTGCGGAAAGATTTTCGCAGGATGTGATTCGGAGTCTGTTTGGAGGATGAAGGAGGGGTTTGAATCACCGCAGATACCGGAGGAAGCGAAAAGAATCGTTGACGAGTGGTATTTCCTAGTCGAGTTGAAGGCAGATGGAGTGGCTCAGAGTCAGATGATATACTGGAACCTACTACGAGATAAACTAAGCCGACACATGCCACGAATTACGGAGCATAGACGCACCCAATGTGAGGCAGTCGAGTAAATTAATTTCTTCAAACCCGGTGTCTTGCTCTTCTTCGTCTTCCTCACTATCTTCACCACCCGTCACAACTCCCGACTCCAGATGAGAAATCATACCCGTTTTGACCAGGTATGCAACAAGTGGGTGGGTTGACTGCGAGAGAGACAGTGCTTTATCTCGCAGTGTAGCGGATGCGGTTAGGCAAAGCAGAGGATCAGGGAAGGGAAGGCGCAGATAGGCTAAGAAGTTTAACATGACCTGCACCAAACACGAGGACATAATGACCCCACTCACACACAATGAAAGAAAGTTCATAGACTGCAATCCAGTTTCCCTGGGTCTCAGAATACAAGAGCGCGAATCTCTCCTTTGATTCATCTCTTGCTCTCTTCATCCCCCAAATACCAGAAAAGAGTAAAGTTCCCTCTGATTGTACATATTTGCGGTCACTTTCGGTGGTTGACGGGATCGGATTGGGAGTGTGAGGTGGAAATATCGAGGGATGAAGCGAGGGTGGACGCCCCTTAAGTATGGATGACGTACGAGGAGGTACAGGGCTGGCAGCGTCCGGTAGGTTTTGGTTTGGCGTTTGAGATATGTAGGTCGCTTCTAGCGATACTTGTACATGACCGAGTAGGTCTACAAGGGTCCGCGAAGGATTACGGCTATCATGTGTATCACTGAGAGATGGATGCTTGATGTACATCACGAGGAGCAGATTCAACTGCTCGTCTAGACAGCCGTGAGCTTCGGTGGGGTGCAACGAGGAGTATACAGTGTACCTCACCGAAGAAAGCCTGCTTTCTCTCTGAAAGTGGCTGCTTGACGCTTGTAAGCCAATCGTCGACGACGACATCCTCTGGAAACGATATCGATGTATCCGGTGTAAAAACCTCAAGCGCACAAGATCCAAAAATGGTCTCGAATGATTCCCCCGAAGCCATGGTGCGACCCGGCGACTGTCGATAAGTGCAAGGACGCTAACATCCTAGTCAGTACAAGCATAGCTTTATTGTGATCGAAATACTGACCCACTCTGAGTCGTAGTGGGACTGTACTCAAGTCCGGGATTCCGGGAGGCGTTGTTTGTGCCTGTTGTCCAAAGCCTCTACGATTCGACTGATTTGGTGAAGACTTGATTAGATTTCCTCTGGACCTTATTGCTCACCTACCATGCAATCATTTCCACCATCAGACTTTGCCTCTCATGTTGGGCTTATACTAATCACTGACGAACTTCAGGCTCCTGCAGACTTTCTTATCCACAGATTCCTGAATTTGCACCTAAAGGATTCAAAGCAGTCTCGGTGTCTCTTACTCTCCGTCTCCGAGGATATTGAACGAATAAGATCAGTGGCATCCAAATCAGTGCGTAAAGAGTATAATCTACTCTACGATATGTTGACATTTTACAAGGGCTTGAATATCTCACAGAGTGCGAGGTTCAAGTTCATTGATGTCTACTCGCACCTCGAGGAGTCTAAATCAGAAATGTCTGACGTTCCTGGCGAGAGTTCCAGAGACTCGAGACTGAGACGTATCTTCGATCTCGTCTCCACGGAGTTGCGTAGTAGACAGGACAACGATGGAAAGAGTCTCGTCATCTTGGACGATATTGCAACTCTCGAATGGCTTGGATACTCCGTTCTGGGATTATCACGTCTTTGTCGTGCGCTACGGGCATTGTGTCTGAAGGTATGGTGTATTCTATCGTCGTAAATAAACCAGACAAGAGACACGGATCCGTTAGGAGTCTTCAACGTTCTTGATACGACATCACGTCCTCAATCGATCAGAGCCTGATGCTCTATTCCGACATCTTTTGCAGCTGTGCTCTTACCACGTGGAGGTAAGGCCTCTATCGAGCGGTAGAAGTGGTGCTGTGAGTGGTGAAGTGAGTCAGGTTCTTTCAGACCTCGATCTGAGTAAACCAAACACAACATACGCCTTATAGCTGTGCCTGCACCCGGGTCCTGTGGAAAGCAAACCTTTATATCCTCTGATCACCCGTTCCGCTGCGTTGCAATATCGACTAACGGACGGTGGCGCTATATTCTTCAACAAGGGCACTAGTGAGGGGGTGCTCTAGGATGATTTTCAGTCAAAAGGTATTTAGTTAGCATGACGTGTTCGCCATTTGAGCTCACGATTGCCAGCCACGCCGATCAGTCAAGAACATAGTGGATCATGCCAAGTTTGGATCTCATGCATGGCACTCATCATTCGTCACAAATGATGCGTAATCTCTCCTTCAAGCTTTCCTCCGAGTACACAACTCCTTTCAGAGCTCCCGCATACATGTTCCACACGACCTCTCTATATCCCATATACCCATCCACAACTGCTTCCTTCACATGCGTAAGCAATACTGACACCGTCCGGTTATCTTCTAGGTATAACCGGAGCTTCGTCACCGCTGCCCTAAGGTCGCGTTCACAGGATTCAACGAATTTATTATGCAAATCTTCAGCCGCGGATTGGCGTGCCCAATCTTGCTCGGTGAGCAACGGAACCGGTCCTGGTGGATTCGTCTGCTGGTTAGCCGTACGGGAGGTGTTGAAGGCCCGGACGCGGTCTACCCATTCTTGGAGAGGCTCGCATGGACCCTTGGCGCAGAGCGAGATGAGGTTTTGACAGGCGCGTTTGAGGTCTTGGTCGATTTCCTGAAGAGTTGGAGATGGTCTTCAGCTGAACCTCCAGATAATATGGACAGTAACGTACATGTCTGGCATCCGTCATGCTCTCGTATCCACGTGGCATACCGAGGGACGCAAAAAGTGCGTCGGGAAGCAACGCAGTTGTCTTGTTGAAAATGGAAGCTAGAGCGTCTGTGCATGGTCAACGTTAGCAACGCTTCAGAGTGTAAATACGCAGGTGATTACCCGTCATGCCACCTTGGCTTGTTTGCCGTTGCGTATCTCTCCCAGCCAAATCTAGGTTGTTCGCTACTTCTTTCAGGATCAGAAGATGTCGAACGAGGAAGAGCTCTCCATCGAGTGTGCTTGCAGGAGCGTTACGTTGCCCTATGATGGTACTCGATGATACAAGCGACTGTCGACACAGGCTCACGGCCTCCTGGGCAATGTCTTCAAATATCGCAGGCTGAAATGGATGTGAACCACAGAAACCGGAGATTACACGCGAGTACTACCTTGATGAAATCGTGCAGTTGGGATAGCACCCACACAGTCTTTTGTAATGTCGGATACCATGTCTCCTGCTTATCCAAGGAAGAAAGTTGGAACAGCCGACTGACGCTCTCCTTCTCCCTGACGTCAAACTGAGAGATAGGTTTTCTGACAGCTATAGTGGTCCATGAGTGTTCTCCATGGCCACAAGTCTCGAACGACATACCTATGAGTATATCTGGGTATGCCAGATCTTCTGGCTTTGGGACATAGTACCTGATCTCAGCTTGAATCAAGCTCTGAGCCTTGAAGAACAACCTTGTCTGTGCATCCTGGAGAACCATTTGTAGCAAGTGGCTGATATGAAGTCTCCCGAGGCCCTTCGGCTTCAGATGACCGAGGTCCACGCTCAGCTCGTCGGGGGTCTCTTCCGGGAGCTCTACGACATCGAGAACCATCAAGGCTTGGAGGACCGTACAAACTTCACAGAGCGTAGTGAGCCGAATCTCATGAAGGATACGAGGCCGGAGATCGTCGTAGAGGTAATCACAAAGAGTCTCCAAGTAAGGGCTGCGAATGCCGGAATTGGATCAAAGATGATAGGTATGATAAATGATGTAACTCACTATAGTTGATCTTCACCGGAATCGAAAAACTCGCGGAAGAGATTGAACTCATCAGTACAGAGTTGTTTCAAGTAGGCACATCCCGCGTTCGTCTACGAGGCAGAGATCAACGAAAACATTTTCAGATGGGTAATGAATGATTACGAGTTCGACAAGCTCGGTGTGGGTTGGATCAAGCCCTCGTATTTCGTCCATCAAGCGTCCAATTAGGACGGCCTTGCGTGCACTGAAGTATGCTGAATGACATTCAGACAGGAGAGCAGAGAGTTCCTCTGGGTGCGCGACTGCCCTCCGCTCGAGCTCGTTGAGGAGAGGTGCCAGCTGAGGTGTAACACTTCGAAATCTAGTATACAAGAGATGCATCTGCGCTGTGGTAGACACATCCTGCAGGGGTTAAGTGAAAAATACTTGAGAGAAAGGAATCCCCACTACCTTCTCAGACAAGCGCTTGGATACGTCTGCTGTGAGAGCCCTGAGGGAGCCGACAAAGAACATCTTGATGAGCGTCATGGCACGTGTCATGCATTGCTGGAAGCGCAGTAGATAGACCTCTGCTTCCTTGTAATATCGCTACATACGACATCCTCAGTATCGGTGCATGGATGTAGAGAGAGCGTACATGAGCCTTTAGATATTCAATGCATATATCAACACGCTCGACCATATACAAGAAGTCTGTTTGTAGGACGAGTGATTCTCCAGGGTGATTCAGCATCCGGGTCGCGTGTTCTAGCTCCTGGAAATACTCCAGTCTGGTGTCAATCTCATCCGTAAGATCAAGCAGTTTGTCCTGTGATCAACCGGAAAGTATATCAGCGAACAAACGACCCGGATGATGTACAGTAACCGACCCTGTCTTCGAGGAGCCGTTCACAAGCATCCTTCAAGCTCCTGCCACTCTCCTCGACGCTTCTCCACGCTTCGAACATGCTGTCCACCTCCTTCTCCACCTCATCCAGTCGTTCAAGCAGCATGTCTGCCGTGCTCAAATGTTCCGCGACCGTGGCTACATGCTCCCGGAAATGGGCTTCTTGGCTATGTGCGACGGAACGATCGACTTGCGCGAACCAGTCATAGAACTGCTGAGGCGTCTGTATGGGTACCTTGGGGTCCAGCGCATGCGAAGAGGTTGAACGAGTGAATGCGGGGACTGGCGTGGAAGGTCGAGAACCTGACCCGAGTTTGGTCGTCGCGCGTAGACTGGGCGTGGGTGGGTGGGAGGCATCGTCCTCGAGGGAGACCTTTATGAGTCTGAGACAAACTCTCTTGCATGGCAACAGATCAAACCCCACTTACTTTCAGAGGAAGGGGCGACTTTTCGCTCGCTGCTTTGATGGCAGCCACGCTTTTGAGCGCAAGGTCGCTCAGGGGGGCCTTTGCTTCCCATTCTTCCAGGGAAATCTGAGGCTTTGGTTGCAGTATTGGGGTTGGAGGTGCAGCTGGACGACGTTGTGTACCCGACCGAACTGCTGACATTGCTAAGAAACTTTGCAGTGATCGAAATGGGCTGCCAAACAACCGACTTGCAACGAGTTGGAAGCAACGATATGGTACAAGTACATAGATATATCTAGCGTACTACATCATCAGTGTGTGCTAATTGTCAAATGAGTGTGCGTGGTGGTGTATATCAGACCAAAGATAACCCGCGAGGAAACCGTGAAAGCGGCACTGCCTATGACGCTACATCTGCCCAGGGCGATGGCTCCTCGAGCATCAGTGGAACAGAAGGCGAAGCAACCATTGATGAAAGTGATTCTTTGAGAGGGCTGACGGACAGGCCGGGGGTGCCTGGTTTCTCCATTGACACGGTTTTCCGATGGAGTCCAGCTAACGATGATTTAGGTGCAGGCTCGAGCACGAAACCAGTAAGGTGGCCGGAAACCTCACAGGAAGATAGGGTGTGAGCGGTAACGCTGCTAGTCGGTGATCCAGTCGGTGGCTGAAGTGACGGTGGGCCTGGACTTGAACGCGAATGAGTTGGTGTGTCCGACCGACTGGTCCGACTCGAAGAGGCGTCACGCATGGCGTTTGCACTGCGCAATTGTCCGTTTTCTCCTTCGAGCAGCTTGAGTGCCTGATGTAGCGCATCTTTCTCCAAGCGTGTTTGGACTAGTTCTTCTTCAGTCTCTGCTCTGTTCATACGCTCAGTAGCAACCATCTTGTTTGCCTGCGGGCTGCTTAGATGAACAGAATATATCAGAGAAGAAGCCTCTACCTCTTCGAACAGTGCTTGTGACAACGACTCGAGTTCCGCCTCCAAGGCCACCTTGGCCGCAGCTGCGGCCTTGTGAGCCTGACGCTCACGCTCGAGTTGTTCTTGTAGCTCCTCAGTCTCCTTCTCTCGCGCATTTGGTACCAAGGAGGAAAGAGAAGGTGAGGTGAGATGCGAGGGGTGGGGGGAGAGGGCGGGCGATCGAGTACCTGTCTGCGGATGAGCGATAGTTGGGATGAATGTGTATATCTGACCCACCGCTACTGAACCGAAATCTAAAGAAGCGGCTCTCCTGGCTCGTCATCGGGGTAGTTGGTTGAGTGGAGCCCGTCGATGCGGGGGCCTTGACACCGTTGACGAGGACCACTGCCCCACTGGACGGAACGGTAGGTGTCCCCGATTCATTCAGGGCACCATAATCGAGGCTTCGAGGGCGGTCTTCAGACTTATTTTCTGCATTGTAATTCTGGACCTCGCGCGCGCTCCAGCGACGCCAACCGACATCCCGTGCACTGTATGGCGTCTCCCTCTTGAGAGCCTCCTCGAGCATCTCATTGTTCGATATGACAAGCTGGAGATTAGATTTTGCGAGATTCAATTGTGTCTCTAATTCAGTCTGAGTCTTGAGAGCCGTCTGGAGAAGGGAAGACTAGAGATCGGGTATGAATTGAGGTCGTTGTGGCAGAATGAAGCTGGACGTGGGCTCACGAGCTCTTCCACTTTGTCGAGGACACGGTCGAGGGCGTATCGGAGGTCCTCTTCCTGGCCTTGAGAAAGCACGCGGCGGGCGTCACGCAGCTCGTCGTCCAGGCCATCGAAGACGGCGGACGTGGGTGAAGTCGGGTGTGTGGATCTGGCACTTGGACTGAGTGAAACGCTGGACAACATGCGAAACCCAGATGCGCAAAAATATGACAGCAAGGAGCGGCCGAGAAACCTGCAAAGGTTGCCATTCGCGGTAACTTAGTTCCACCACGTCACACAGCACATTTATACGGTGAGTATCTCCATCGCGCTCGATGGCTGATCTGTATTCTCGTGCAGGTTGACACCGAGTTGTCGTGACAGCGACCTGGGCACATTGGGCTCGTTCTTCTCATGCCCACGCGCAATATTCACTACCTGTTCTCATTCTCGTCCGACGTATGCCCGTACAGCTGTGTGTGAGAATGTGCTCTCAATAACCCCTTGTGTCATTCGCTGGTCCCTTCCAAGCCGTCGCCGACACCGTGCGCCGCATCAAGGAACCGGGGTGTCATTTGTCGTGTCGATACCGCTGATCGGTGTGGAATCCCGGGCCTGCAGAAATCTCACCGCCACAACACTCCCATCTCCCGAGTACCCTCTAAATTCCATCCGGTCGTTTCCATTTGCTGTGATCACCGTTATAAATTGCGCGAGAATGTCACAGTGGCAGACAAATTGCGGCGGCCAATTCCCACTTCGCGATAGCTTAATACGCGTGGCCATCTCGGTCATTTCACCACACTCCCCTCCTCTGCTAACCGTTCACTTCCTTCAACAAGCCCTACCAGTTCGCAATGCCTCCCCCAAAGAAGGTTGACCCTCCTCACAAGCTTACTTTCGCCACTAACAGTGTACGCAATACCACGTTTGCCCTGAACAACGACAAGTTCTACTACGAGATCGTGACCCGGTTCTGGCATCCTCACCTCACCAAAATAAACAAATACGACTATGAGAACCGTGTTGTAACTTGCGTTGCCGAAATCGAGTCCCTCCCGAAGAAAGATGTCAAGGTCCGGTTCAACACGCCCGATGTAGAGGGCGAGTGGATGCGGGCTTCGGATTTCGTCAAGTGCGACAGTGGTAGTATGTACGTGCGATGTTCCATTCGTTATGCGGTAGGTGACTTACATTGCCATAGTGGCGGCGTGTTTACTGCGGGTGAAGAGGGTGCAACGTACCGCTGGAAGACGCACAAGCGTTGCTTGCAGGTATGCAATGCACCTGTCTACCGTGACGACTTGAGCTGATTTTTCAAGCTCCAGCTTGTGCAAGCCGATGACGAAGAAAAGATTCCGATTGCAGAATACCACCCATTCAAACGTCATTTCTTTGTCTGGCGGATGTCTCAGCGTGCATGGCTCGAAGTCAAACCAGAGGCCACCGCCGCTCTCGAGAGGATCATTGGTAAGCACCTCTCCTGGAATGGTCTCCGAGGCTGAGACCGATTCATCGACGGTCATCCACAGTGAGCTATCTCATCGTTGAAAGGCGCAGACGCCAAGCCAAGATTCGCATCAAGTTGGAGCACCAATAAATTCAGGGTCCGTTTTATTATGCATCATCCCTGATCGGTTGCTCGCGCCGTGTATGGTCCCTGCTGCGGCAGAACACAAATTTTGCCGTCTCCGCCTCGGAGACAAGACGGTCAGTGAGGCTGTGTGTAGTATGGAGTGTCGCACACTTTCCATCGCCGGTCGCTTACTGCCCGTTGACTGTACTCGGGCCATTCTTTTGCTATTTAGTATTATCGTTCCTTGAGTCCCTGTTCTTCGATGCTAGATTACCCTGGCTAGTCTGCTGGTAGTAAATATTATATATGTGTTCAGTTTGATTTCGCCGTCGAATCTCGTTGTGAGGTGTCATACTGGCTGTGCTGCTGCAACCCCTGGCCCGAATCATTTTCCCATGTTGCTCCGACGCCGTCGCGTTCAAGTTCCTGCTCGCTTCACGAAATGAATCGAGAAACAACAACAGCAAGTTGTTTTCCGACGCACGTGTCGTCTGGCAGTGGACAAGTCCCAACACGGGAACGTCCTGCGATAGGGGGAATTCTGCCGAGAATAGCGTGATACCTCCTGATCATGGCATCATATGCCCCCGGTCGCGCTGACTGAGCATATCTTCCCTTCCATACTCTATTTATTGATCACACACTTGTCTGACATTCCCCATGGCTGCCAACTTCACCAGCGTCCCAGTCCTCGATTTTGCCCTTGCCGACGATCAGACTCGCAGGCCCGAGTTCATCGCCGAGTTGAGACATGCGCTCGTAAACGTTGGCTTTCTCTACCTGAAGAACCACACTGTACCGCAGCAAGTCATCGATGATCTTATCGGGTACATCCCACGTCTCTTCGATCTCCCGCAAGAAACCAAGGATAAGATCGTCATGGCCAACTCCCCTCATTTCTTGGGGTATTCGAGGCTCGGCGCAGAGTTCACCAAAGGCAAGACCGACTTTAGGGAGCAGTTCGACTTTGCAACCCCACACGAGACACAGTGGAAACCCGGCGCTCCGGAATATTTACGGCTGTGGGGCCCGTGTCAGGTATGTGTGACCACTTCTACCACGGGTTCTGCGGGTTGACGACCGGTCCGGCGATTCCCAGTGGCCAGATGAAGAGCTCATACCAGGATTCCGGAATACCACGGAAACTTACCTCGCGCACGTGCAGCAACTCAGCTATCGCTTCATCAGTCTGCTCGCGGAAGCGTTTGGTCTCCAGCCAAATGCGCTCCGGAAATTCTACGATACAGATGAGCTGATGCAACACAGAGCCAAGGTGAGTTTGAGGCTATGATCACTCAGACCGATTCCACCGCACTTGGTACCGAGACCCTCGGGTTTGTAGGTCGTCGAGTACCCAGCCAACGATGGGTCGCTCACCGACCAAGGTGTTGGTCCTCACTACGACGCTGGATTCCTCACATTCGTAAGCGACCTCTACGAGCCCTCCAATAGTGGACTATACCTGATCTGTGGTGCAGCTCCTCCAAGCTTCTCCTCATCCCGGTCTTCAAGTCCAGAACCTATCCGGCGAATGGATCGACGCGCCTCCCATCCCTGGAACATTCGTCGTCAACATTGGAAAGGGTGAGCGACGATGACCCCCCAGGGTCCCTCCGCTCCCCCGCTGACACATCGCACCCATCGACAGCCCTTGAATTCGTCACGCGTGGTCTCGCACGCGCCACCTCCCACCGCGTCCTCTCTCCTCCCGTCGGCTCGACCCCTCGCTACTCTATCCCCTTTTTCCAAAACATCAGCTTGCACGCGCGTCTCGCCGATCAAGTGCTCGATTGTACGTTTTCCCCTCCGCTTCACCTATGCTGATGACGATGTCCGCCGCTCGTGCGCGTCTCATGCACGCACTCGAACAGTCCCGGAAGACGTGTTACAACTCAAGACGCTGAGAGGCGATCCCGCGATGACGGACTGTACGTGATGCACACGCTTTTTTTTTCCCGTGGTACGCGCTCTCGTTGACGTTCGAGCCAGCCGTCAACTTTAGCGAATTCGATCGCGAGCCTTCGGGTAAGGTCAACCTGATCGGCCGGGTCAAGTAAGTTTGCGTTGCATGTGCTGCGCGTTGGCAGCGGTCAGACTGCACTCATGTGTCTCGCGTGTATATGTCTAGGAGTCATCCCGACGTCGCGCAACGCCATTACCCCGACTTGTTCAAGCAGTATTTCCCTTCTGGACTCCCGAAACAGGTCAATGCGTACTGATCAGACGAGGATTTGGGCCCGTGTAGATGGCGAGATAAAAAAAGGACATGCTGTACATACGGATCTTGTGTGTATACTCGTGTCAATCATATGACGACGTTCTGCCATCAGGACCCGCCACGAGGCCGGCAACGTGTTGACAACCATTTCAGTCGATGTCCACACCTGTCACTGCATCCGATGTTAAAATGTCCAATGTAACTTGTATTTGATGGTTGAGGTAATGACACGGCAGTGGATTAGATGCGAGTCAAGAAGGTAGATGGTTTGTAAAGAAAAAAGCAACTATACAACGATCAGAAGACCCTGGGATATATACAACCTTAGCATATGCGGGGGGATGGATGGTGACGACGGTCATTGGAAAGACGAAAACGGCCTGTGTAAAAAAATACACTAGGTCTGCTTGCGCCGCCCAGCGACATTGAATTGCAAGAGGAGCGTATACAAATGGAAGAAATAGAAATGCAGCATAGAATACACCAAGGCGAAACCGCCAGCATGGCGAAGTATGACAGTATTCGACGCCACTTGAAGCTGACGATCCGCCACGACGGGAACGGCAGGGGTATGTTCTTCGCTGTCCGTCGCTGTGGGATCAGGATCATCCTCACGAGGCTCTATGGTAGGAATTCCAGGATCCGGGACATCCATCCCAACAGCGGCAGGCGCAGATAGTCAACTGGACTCTTCTGGCACAGTGATCCAAGCCGTTTCGGGAGGGGTCGAGGGAGGTGGAACATTCTCCTCATCGCTATCCTCGTCCGTGGCGCTCTCACTCTTATCCTCGTCCTTGGGGATCTCGGCACTGGGTATAGAGCCAGATTCATCTTCGCTTTTATCTGACTCGGCCTTGCTTCTGGTCTCTTGCTCCTGAAGCTGCTGACGGAGTTTGAGTAGCTCGACCTCCTTTTTCTCGAGTTCGGCCTTCTCTTTCTCCTTCTCGAGGAGCTCCTTCCTCCTTTTCTCGCGCTGTACATGAAAACGATCAGCGACTCGGTTTCAGAGATACAGGTGAAATGATGGAAAGCTCGGAAACGGAGATCTGCGCCAAGCACTCACCTCCAGCTTTTCCTTGAGTTCCCGGGCTTCCTTTTCCTTCTTCAAACGTTCCCTCATTTCCCTCTCGCTGACAACCCAGGCAGCTGCCCCCTCCGCCGCGGCTTCGGGTTGCGACTTGTTCCTCAGCAAGTCTACGAGTGGCAGAAAGGAGAAACATTTCGTCAGCAAAGATTTTACCCTGCCTAAACTCATGATTAAAAAGAAACTCACATCCTTGCAGTGCCGCGACGCTGAACTCGTCGTCGGGAATAGAGTCTGCAAACTTCTTGGCCAGTTGGGCAAGTTTGTCACTATCCAAGGGCTTGGCAGAGTGCTTGCAGGCAGCAATGTGCTCTTCAACAGGGGGTGGGAGATACGTCTGGTTCTTCGAACCAAATCCATCTGAGCTGGCCACGGATTCGGGTGGAGATTGCGAGTTCCTGCTCGAGGACGCCAGGGATGAGGTCGAAGAAGAGAATGAAGGCGACATGGACCACAAAGTGGAAGAATGGGATGACGGCGATTGGGGTGCTGGCGTCGATGGGAGTTCGACGCCCTCGAGGTCACCTTCTATAGGTTCGTCATCCTTATCGGCCGACGGGAAGAAGTTGCGGAAAAGCGCCTCTGCCTGCCATTTGGAAGCGTTCTTGAATTCGATCCAGACGTCCATACGACCGGGACGCGAAAGTGCAGGATCCAGACGCTCCAGGTGGTTCGTGGTGCTGTTCTCGTTGTCAACGAGATGCTGATGAAGTGGGTGACCCAGACTTACGCAAAGAGGATACGACCCTCCGCAGCGGCAACACCATCCAAAGCGTTGAGGAGACCACTCAAACTGAGTGTATTAACGTCCGAGACGTGGTCCTTGTGGCGCCTGTGGCGACTGCTCGAAGGCTGCTCTTGAACGGTGGCCTCCTCTCCACCACTATTGCTCGAATCAGGTGTTCCATTAGAGCTTTTGTCTCGACTAACGCTACGGGTGAACGCCGCGTCCAAGTCTTCGAGGAGGACGATGCAGCGGGCAGGGACACGACCCATGAGCGTAGTCAGGGTGCTGTCGCTGATCCATGACGAGGACAAGGAGAGGGTATAAATGTCAAGCATCAACTCTCCGGCTATCGCATGGATGAGAGAGCTTTTTCCTGATCCTGGAACACCGTGGAGGAGGTAGCCACGACGGAACGGGATGCCACGATCAGCGTACCACTGAAGAGAGTCATCACGTAAGCTGCGCACTAGGGGAAGAATAAGGGACACACCTTCTCCGACTTGAGGAAGTCACGGGCGTCATTAAGGAGCATTTCCTTGACGCCGGGGTTCAAGACGATGGAGGACATGGGACGCTTGTGACGGGAATCTGTCCAGCGCCAACTGCCATGAGAATCTGCAAAGTAGATCTGGATGCGGTGGATAGCCTCCGCCTCGTACTCCTTCTTTGCCTGGAGGACCAGCTGCTTGAGGATGGCATTGCTGCGAGCGACGACGCTGCACGAGGACCACGTCAGTGGGCACGAGTCGAGATAAAAATAGAAGAGTGTACCTTATTGACAAGACTTCACAGCCGCTGCCGTCCGTCTTCTTGCTGCGACGCACCCGGAGCCAGTGACCTCTATAATAGATAGTGTGCGTCGTGTCTGGAGTGGGCTGGAAGACGACGCGCGTCTTCACCTTGCCGGGTGGTGCGTCCTCATCGCCTTCCTCGTCATCGTCGCCAAACGAGTTGTCGGCTGTCTGAGTGCCCGAGAAGCCAGGCGTAGTCGTTCGTGTGGTCGTCTCAAACTCCCTAGAGCGTTGCCACTCTGGGCGACGAGAGAGCCACAACATGAGCCAATCGTAGGGGTAGTCTTCCTCAGAGAAATGGGCAGTGAGGAAAAATGCTACAAAACGGTCGTGAGCGGAGGCGGTCGTGCACAGGAAGGCGCTTACAGTTGACAAAGTGAGACCTGCGACGAGGGACGAGTCAGCGAAGTCGAAGGACCATGCGTGGAAACGTACCATGCGGAGCTGGATACCCTGCGTGCGGTTTCGACGGTGCCGCCCAAGACGACGAGCTTTACGCCATCAATGACCGAAGAGCCTCCTGCGCCGCCGACGAGAGGCTGGACGAGCGACTTGAGAGCGTCCATGACGGTGATGGTGTGTTTGCGACAGCGTACAATCCAATGCTGCGACGCGGAGAGGAGGAAGTGGGACTTGGGAGGACGTGGTGGGAGTGTGAGTACAAGGGTATGAGTGGGGGGGCGTGAGGCAGTGAAGGGGGCTCTAGAAGCTGTGCACGGGGCGAGGGAGGGCTAAAACTAGTTTTGAGCTGCACGGAGTGACTCAGAGTGATTCCGCACTGCCGCCTCCTGGACAAGGTGGAAGCAAGTCAAGACGCGTCAGCAGTATTCGTGGGTTCATAAACACATCCGCCGCAACCACGCCACAGGGTCGCAGCCGAATTCCCCCCCTCCCGGTCATATTCTGTACCGTACATCTTATTACACGTGCGGACTATGCGACCTGGTAATACAGTCCCTCCACCGCAACATTCGCCTGCCATATCCCGAGCCTACGAACGAACCGGAGCATCAGAGGAGCGGGCAGAACGAGCACGTACGACACCGGGATCAACACCATCAGCGCGATCGATATGCAAAGGGTGATACCCGGCTTGATAACAAGGAAGTAGAACAGCGCCTGGTATGTCGTTGGATCCGTGAACTGGCAGCGGAGCTAGATAAGCACCAGTGGCGATTGGACGCTCGACGAACCCACCATGGTATAGGCGTTCTTGTAAAACGAGGCTTCGTATTGTACACCTAACGGGCCATCTTCCGCCGCGGAGAGCTCGGGAGGGCGGATACGCTGAAATATTGGCCTGGGGGGATATGGCGGAGGATAGGCGAGGGGGCCATGAAACTTTGTTTGTAACGCAAGCTGAGGATAAATAAAGATAAGAAGAAAATTGGGGTGATGGGAAAAGAATAGCTAACCTCGCCCCTGGCAAATATCCTGGCCCCAAGAAGATCGAGGAAGCACAGGAGGGCTCCAACGGGCAACGTGATAAGGAGTGTCGTGCCGGTCTAGAGCACGCCATCAGCCACCAGCACATACCGCTCAATACGGAACAGGCCCGCCACCGCCAAGAAATAGAACACTCACTAATGTAAAGACAAACAGATAGATCCACGCAATCAGCGCATAGGGTAAGTTGAGCACCATCAAGTGAAAGACAGCGGCGTAGTACGCCTTGCGGCGCATTGGACGGAAATACCTAGCCCACGCACGTTTGTGATGCGCCCAGCGCCCTGCATTCTGAGCACCATCCCGAGCAGCGAGGTCTTGGTGCTCATTTCCTTGGACGCTAGGCTCGCTCTCGGAGTCTTGGCAGAATGAGAGGACGGTTTGAGCGAATGAGCTTGAAGAAACGACCGTGCTGGCATGCGAATCGGCACGACGTCGCCTTGCGGTTGGGCGAAGCAGAGGCGTGGTCTCGCCGGGGGCAACGTGTGGGCGGTGGGCTTGTTCTGACCAGGGGTCCGAGTCTGGCGACGAGAGCGTATTTCGTGTCGGGATATGGGCCGTGGTACGTTGTGCATGTCGGCGAGAGGTGCGAAGCGGTCTCGAGCGTCGTTCTGGAGAAGGATAGGGAGGAGGAGGGTCATTGATAGGGGGGTCGAACAGACCCAGGGGGCTCTGTGGCTCTACACTCGACATGCTGTTAGTAAACGACGGTGAAGCAGAGCACGTGTGATAATACGCCGGCTCCGATCCTGGACATGGACAATAATACGATCACGCTAGCGATATTAAATTCTTCCTTGCTTCTATACTACCGCCGGAGTTGTGCTACGACTGCACCTTGTCGAGCTGCGGTTTATTGTGTGCTACCCGAAGCGTGAAATGTGCACGTTACAACCCTTGTCTAGAACCAAGGCCGACCACGTAACCCGCCACGCCAGTCGAGAACAGGGTCCTTGGGCGAAACGCGGTAATCGGCGCTATAGCCAAGTGGTTACGGCGACAGATTCGAACCCTCTGAACATCTGTTACTCTTCGAGTGCGCAGGTTCGAATCCTGCTGGCGTCGCACTGTTTTTTGCAGCCGGTCGGTCGTTGACGAAGCACGTATGACAGAATTTGAGTGATGGCGTTGGCTGACGGGTGTCTGTCGGGTGAACCGCCGGTTTTAAAATTCATGATGTTACTAAGGACAGGGCCACGGTGTACACAACGACAGTGCATGAACGCCGCGACCAGGGCGCCGGTGGTCGGAAATGGTTGTTTCCCATCGCGATAGTGTCGATTCGGTGGCCGAGGCAGGACGAGGGACCCGGTGGGGCGGAGGCGCGGTGATGCGACGAGGGCGGGGGGCGATGATGTGGACAGGGGGCGGAGTAGGATTTTGCGCCAAGGCCAAAAAAGGAAGGACAGGGAGATGCCGAGAGTGAGAATAATTTTGAGCCAAAGTTGGGTTGGAGAGGATCCTCTCGCTAATTATTGCACAAGCAGCCGCTCCTTGCAACTTTTCGTTCATCCCACCTTCTTCCTTCTCCTCCTTTTCTGTCTTCCTTCTCCCCCCCCTCCGTCCTAGACATGGGTTGTGTCCAGTCCACCGGCATCGACAGCGAGGCAAAGGCCCGTGCGTACCCGCTTCCCCCTCCCATCGCCTTTCACTCACCTCATCCCAGGCAACGATGAGATTGAAAACCAGCTCAAAAAGGATCGAATGTTGGCAAAGAACGAAATCAAAATGTTGCTGCTTGGAGCAGGAGAGTCTGGAAAGGTCCGTCATCCCCCGTCCTAGCCACTTGCCCCTCACACCCCCGCTCCAGTCGACAGTCCTGAAGCAGATGAAGCTCATCCACCATGGCGGGTACAACGACCAGGAACGCGACTCGTACAAGGAGATCATCTTTTCCAATACGATCCAGTCAATGCGGTATGTGTGGCGTATCCTCCCCCACTTCTCCATTGTAACGCTCCGGATACCCAGCGCTATCCTCGAAGCGATGCCCCAGCTTGATATCACCCTGTCTCCCCAGAACGATGCTCGGAGGGCGGTCATCCTTGCTCTCCCGATGCAAATCGAGGGCGAGGTCTTGCCGCGAGACGTCGGCGATGCAGTGCGTGGACTATGGCGGGACCCAGGCGTCAAGGAGGCCGTCCGTAGGTCTCGCGAGTTCCAGCTCAACGACTCGGCCGTCTACTACTTCAACGCGATCGACCGCATGGCGTCACCAGGGTACCTTCCAACCGACCAGGACATCTTGCGGAGTCGAGTGAAGACCACCGGTATCACGGAAACGACCTTCAAGGTGGGCGAACTGACCTACAAATTGTTCGACGTCGGTGGTCAGCGAAGTGAACGCAAGAAATGGATCCACTGCTTCGAAAATGTCACTGCCCTCGTCTTCCTGGTCAGTCTGAGCGAGTATGATCAAATGCTTTACGAGGACGAAAGTGTGGTACGTACATTTTTGTTTTCGTTTTGTCTTCCGTTCTTGGAAGCTGATTCATCGCTAGAACCGCATGCAAGAAGCACTGACGCTCTTTGACTCGATATGTAACTCTCGGTGGTTTGTCAAGACGTCCATCGTGAGTATTTCGTGCTGCCCCACCATGGCCACCTCTCACGTTCTCGTAGATTTTGTTCCTTAACAAGATCGACTTGTTCGCCGAGAAGCTTCCATACTCACCACTTGGTGATTATTTCCCGGACTATACCGGCGGTGATAATTACGACGCTGCATGCGACTATCTGCTACACCGTTTCGTGGCCCTCAACCAAAATGCGGCAACAAAGCAGATATACGCACACTATACCTGTGCAACGGACACCCAGCAGATCAAGTGTAAGCCCAATTTTAATCAATGCGTTCCCGAACCTGATTTATTCTCAATCACAGTCGTCCTGAGTGCTATCCAGGATATTCTACTACAAATCCATCTACGGGAATGCGGTCTCCTGTGATCAAGCATTCCTATACCGCTACTTCCTTGCATCGTATATCTCATCATTCGTCATGTAGTCACCACATGCATGGTCTTTATCACATCAGACTCTCACTCACCATCTTGGCTAGCTCTTCCTCTCCTTTTATTTCACGATTTCCACCATCGGTCCTCTCCAACTCGCTCTGTCCTCTCCGCGCGATGCGCCGTGGGTCGCTATCTTCGATCTCCTTATTTCGCGTTGGTTCATTATGTGTCTCATTGCCTCTTCTTCATTTTACCTTCATGGGGGTAGCGTGAAATCTTAATATACCCATTTCCTACGATTCGCTTAATGACCCGAGTAGTTTTCCGTCGCGCAGCGTCGTCGCCTTTCCTTTTTTACTTGTGTGCTTGGAGGGTATATTCGTGGCCTCCACCATTTTCTTTATTTGCATCGAAGCGCTCCTTCACAACGATGTATGTACATAAGTATGGAATGACTAGTTGATGACGACCCGCATGGGATCCGATCTATGGAAAGAGTAAATGTTGAACCATGTGCTTGTAGGCTGTCCGACGGGACGGCAGTGCGCTGGCGTCGCCATTCTTAGCGCACAGCCGGCCTAGTACGTTTGCACAACCAGATGGGTTAAACCATATCATCAGAACGTTCTCGTGGCTGACCGTCTCCATACGAGTCACTGGATGCCTTGGCGGCGCAGCGCTATACGAAACAGGGGCTATAACACGGCGGACGCGGGGAGCCGAGTCTTCAGCAAGCCGGTTGTATCCGTGCGTCATTCGCAGCCAAGCCCCAAAGACACACGAGGGGCATGGCGCAAAGCCACGAACCCAAAACGAGCAAGTGGTTCAGTATATGGTACAGCTACTCGGACAGGGTAGGACAGGGTAGGACAGGACAGGACATGTATAGATAGGACATCATGCATACGCGTTTCGAGACATGTGCAAGTTTGGTAGAAATGTGGATCATCCGTGAGACGTGTGGATGAAAGTAGTACTAGATGAGGCGTGATAAAAGGCCATCCGGCCATCAGTACGAGCACGCAGGCCGCCGTGGCATGTCGGTCACACGCCCCACGATGTTGTATCGTTTCCTGTCGCCGCAGGCGAGGGGGCATGAGCGAGCAAAACACCGAGACGTAAAACGACACCAAGAAGACGGGGACGTACGAAAAGAACGCGTGCCAGTCGTCGAGCACCTTGAGCTCGTTCTCGGGGAGGATGCCATAATCCGGCACCGCATCCTCGAGTTTTAGACTCGACATCCCGAGCCCCCTAGAGCCGTCCTTGCCCGCGAAGATGTTGTACGACTTGCCCTTGCCATAAACGTCGCGCTTTCGTGTGACGTCAAAGACGTCGCCTGTGCCAAGGACCCGTCGCGCCGAATACGTGTACGTATGAAATGAAGCCCTTACCTTTGATGGAGACGTAGATCGGTTTGGATTCGTCGGAGCCGTCGTACTGCGCGAGCTCGGCGAGTGTAAAGGGGTCGTCCTTGGGCGGGTCGAGGTCGTCTCTGGGCGCTTGCATGATCGTCTTCAGCGAGTTCTTGTCGTCCGTCTGTGTTGTTGTCACCGCAGGGGGGGGTGTCGTACGCGAACGCACAGGGGGCAGAAAATGACGGCGGGAGAAGTACAGCAGCGGGAGGGCGAGCGCGAG